>JAKTVG010000330.1:0-112501 GCA_030557085.1 Candida gigantensis
ACCGGTGGCATATCGGGTGAATTGGTGGTGGTATCATTATCATTATCGGTGTCACTGTTGCTTTGTTCCGGATTTTTAGCGGTATCGCTATTATCATTTTCATCAGAAACATCACTGAAACTATTTTCATCTTCAGTGGCATCATCTCGATCGGCAGTGACAAGATCTTCTTGCATCTTCCCAGTTTCCAAATCATTATCCAATGCATCCAAGTCAAGTTCAGCATTCAGTATCACATCGCGATCTTCTTGATTTTCCCGCATTTTCGATTTTAGTTCTTGCAACTCTGCAAGTTCGTCTCTTTTCGAATACATCCAACTAGAGAACCAAACACTGATATCGTTGAAAATATCATACAAGGTATCACCGACATTCGAAACCAAAATAGTCATCAAGGGTACAGCACCAACAGCCCACGAAACAAAAAAAACTCGACCAAGTGAAGATTTGGGAGCAAAGTCTCCATACCCAATAGTGATAAGACATAAAAAACAAAAGTACATACCGTTGAAATATGTCCAATCTTCAGTATGACTGAAAACCAAAGCTCCAAGAAACCAAAATAACATGAATGTAAGTACTGTCATAAGCAAACTGATTTTACTATGACGAGCCCTGACTCTCTTTCTCAAGTCTCTTATCTTGCGAAATCCTTCGTCCGGGGTAATTTGAACATTCTCAGCTTCCAATTTGTGTATCATTTTTACTCTTGCACGTTCAACCTCGTTCCAGAATATAGCTGGTGCAGCAGAAGATAAAATCACCGATCGAAGAGTGGCAACTATCAACCCCATGATTAACACACCACCCAAGGAGAAAACCAACGCGGCTGCCTTGGCACCATAAGTATCTGGCAAAATATCACCCAAACCAATCGTCAAGAAAGACACAATACAGTAGTACAACGAAGAACCGTATGTAAGATCTGATATCAACGCTTCCATGGTTACGGCACCTACAACAGTCCACAAAGAAAACAAAATCGTAAACAACATCAAAGTTCTTTGTCGTTGATCGAGATTAAATGTAGCTGGATACTTGTTTAATTTATACCCGGCGAAGTTAATTAACAAAATAACCATACATGAAAAGTAAAACCCTGCAGTGAATGCAGCAAAATAAAATCCTTCAGAAGGAAGGTATTGCGAATCCTTTTTTGTCAAGTCGTGATTGGTGACCAATAAGGCAGCAGTAAGCAACAAACTTGCGCAAAACCATGAAAATATCGATATCAATTGACTCACTAAATATTTAACTGATCGAGAAAAGTTCATTAATAGCGAAACATTACCAAGTAATCCTAAAGCCAATGATAAAGCATTCATTACAACCACTTCAGGGACGTCTGGTACATATTTCCCCGTGTCAACATCTAATTTCCAATGTTCAATCAATGCAATAATCGATACCATATTTGACAAAGGTCCTAGACATGCAGCAATCAATGGGAAGTAACTAGAGATCAAGAACCATAGCACGAAATAGGGTTCACCCGGTCGTACCTTCAAATTTAGTATACTTTCCACAGGTATGTTTAATGCGTGTTGGATCCCCATTGCTCCTTTCATTGAGGATGACTTGACAATAGTTGGGCTGGTGGATTCGTAACTGTTAATGACATATGAGTTATTCAATAGTGGGGTTAATTTATCTTGGTAATGTTGTAGTCCTTCATCAGCTATGCTTCGTTGGAAGTTGGAATCGGGCATTATTTTATCCTTGGCTCTATTCATGGCATTTCTGACCGATAGGGTGTCAAACGAAGCAAAACTGGTTGTTTTGGAAAGGTTTTTGGGTTTGCGTGATGATGAACTCTTGGATATACGAGATATCTGATCTGGGTCAAAGTATACCTTTGCATTATTGGGTAGGGGGTTCGTAGAGCTCATGGTAATACAACAAGCCGAGATGTATCCTCTTTGTTTCTTTCTTTGTTAAGGGAGTTTAAAATGAGGAGCTGTTGTTAATTATTGGAGTGAAATTAGCATAGTTAAATTGCTTATCTAAATAAATAAATTTCAAATGTGGAAAATAGAGCACTTCGCATCTGTTTTATAATAGAAAAAAAAAATAATAATACCAATAGTGCGGATCATCACTTTGTTTCCCTTCCATTGTAGCGAGTGTTCTGGAATAATTGTGCACATGGGGCCGGTTTGGTCCTGATGAAAATGTCGTCTTCTAATTTTATGCGACATTATGGTTAGCCGCAACTTCACACAATAGTCTAACAAACCATAATCCTAATTTCACTAAGCCGCCAAACATTAGTTTCATATTATACTAAACTTCTTAGTCCAATTTAAATACAAGAATCGCATTTTACACAAATCAGGGGTGTGATATTCCTTTGCAATTAATCAATTATTTCACCAACAGTTCACAAACCCACAATCATCCCAATCTCTTATTTAGAGACACCATCACATTATTAAGAGCGTCAAAAACCACGGTGTTAACTTCTACGATTTCATTTTCCACCTATCAAAGAACTTCAATGTCAGTTGATAATCCCTCATTTTGGTTAAACTTGTGCAACCTCCCAACGGAGCTCATTGACCTTGTTATTTCATATCTCCCAGTATGCAGATATCCCTTATTCATGGAATTGAAACCAATGGTACCATTTCTTCTACCAGTTATCCGTACTTTAAAAGTAAGCCTAAGTGGACATGGACATTCTGAAACTATCCCATTGACACTGGAGCAGGAACATACGCACAAGGAATACCAATCTTATGGCAAGGTAGGGGAGGCTCTCATTTTTGATAACATGGAAGATTTGATGCATTTTTATGAACATTGGAACATTTATCCACCAGAATTGAGTATTTTTTTGAAACCCTTGCTCCCCGAGTATACAAATAATTGTGCATTCAACGAATATACAAATTTGACTAGGTCTCAAATGCCGAGCTTGTTATGTGTTACAAACATTAAGTTTTGGAAAGAGATCAAAGTGGTCCATTTTCTTGATGGGTTTGCGGTAAGTATCATTCTGGATTTTTTCAGAAATGACACGGCAAACATGAATGTAGCAACATTGACTGTCTCTCGGATAGACAGTTATGCTGACTATGGCGAGCTTTATCACTTGTTGCCCAAATCGTTGGTTACCTTTGATTTTATGCTTTCATACGAGCGTCCTTGGATGGATGGGGCTCCTGATTTCAACATGCTTCCAAACTTGAAAGAGTTGTGTGTACAAAATGCAGACAAAGAGATTTTTAAAATGCTTACATCTACTCTTGAATCCCTTAAACTCGAATGCTTTGATAGTAATGCGGGTGATACCTATGATATGGTAGTTCCCAATTTCCCCAATTTGAAACAGTTGAGAATCGAATTTAGATATGACATATGGGAACCAATTTTTGAATTTTTTGCTCGCAAAATGCCCAATCTAGAGATACTAGAGGTATCAGGATTTGACTTGCAGCAATTAACGAAGTTTCAATTTCCTATGGGAATCAAGCATCTTTCCCTTCGGGCTACACCGTACGATCCCGATATAGAAGATCCCTATACCGTAGAATTGGATGAGTTGAGAAAATATGTTAAATTGACAACACTTGAGTTAACAAATTTTCCTTTCCCGTTTGAATTATTTAAAAATGAAGAGGCTGCTAATAAATTAACCGGTTTGACCCTGTTTGTCTATCAGATAGAGGGGGCAGATGATCCAAATCAAGAATTAAACATGCCTGAAGTAGTATTTGATGAACTTTACTTTCCCGAAAGCTTGCATGATTTAACGGTGACCGGCATTTACATATTTGAAACTTGGAAGCCACCGAAGAATTTAAGAAGATTGAAGTTAAGTTGTGCTAGTTTTGAATATGACTTGGTCAATAATATTTTGACTCCTAACTTGAAAGAATTCACTTTGCACAACACTTTTTTGGAGACGATATGTAACGTACTGTTCCCAAGTGGGTTTACTACCCTCAGAATTACCAACAATGAATATTTGGAAGAAATAACTGACGTGACATTCCCAACAAGTTTGAATACCCTTGAAATAACACGTAACCCTGATTTAAAAAGGATACACCATACTAACTTACATGATCTCAAGCGGTTGCGCACGATTAAAGTTGAAAGAAATGCGAGGAAGATGAAAGTGTGTGATGTCCCAACAACTGCCTAACTTATGTCTCGCAGATTTTGATAGAATAAAGAGCTGCCTTAAGTTGTATAGAATAGATTGTTATCTAGCAACGTAGAAAAATATCGATATACGATCCACGAGAAAGAAACTTACATTCAAAATTGTTAAATTTTATTCATATCAATGTAAATTCGGAAGCAAATATCCAACTCATATGGCCAAACTCTTATTTAGCTGCACGTAGTATGGTGTTGTTTTTGTAATTTATTGGTAGTAACTTTCATTTTCAGGTGCAAAAAAATCCAATCAACGAGAATACCATTTGATTTTCACTGATTGGTATAAGTGATTTCTTCTGTTTTAAAGCCTCAGTAACGTTACGCTTTATCAAGCACGAACCTGTTGCTCCAAACAGTACTAATTGTTAACTCGAGAACATTACAATGAAACAATCTTATAACTAGATCTAACATTGGTACTTGTTTGACATCAAGATACGATTTAGGTCCCAAATTTTAGTAAATCTAAAAAGTGATAAGTCCTACCCCTTCGTATTCAAAGTACAAAGTAAACATTTAGAGCAGATTGAAGACTACAATTTTGGTCTTAATGACTATTTCTTTTGTTCATTCGGGAGTGGAACAAATATCTATGTACAAAACACATCTCACATATCTCTATTAAGTTAGACATTCTTATTCTGGGAAAGGAACAGGACATTCATTGTTTGGATTCAAGACAAATTTTCTTAAAATATTCTTTTGAATACTAGCATTTACACTATCAAAAGATCCACGTATTTTGCTTTCAATAATTTCCCGTTTCGTAGTTTCATATTTTTCATTTTCCATCAATTCTTTTAAGATTGGTTGTATATAATATAATCTCTTTTCCTTCTCATCTTTAAAAATAGGTTTATTTAACTCAAGATCAATAACAGGTTCAGTCGATGGCCATGCTTGGATATTGTATTTTTTTTTGATTCGGTTGATTTCTTCAATCAATGCAATATTGTCCTCCTCTGTATTGTTCGTAATATCATTTGTCAATTTATCCATTTTTCTCAAATCGTCCAATTGTGTGATGATATCAGTGAACTTCTGCTTGTTGGCAGCGTACTGTTGGGCTGCTCTCAGTGCCTCACGTTTGGTTCGCAATTTAGCGGCACTCTCATACTTGGCAAATTGGGAACCCTTGTTAACTTTAATTTCAGCAATGGCAAATGCTTTACGTTTAGATACCTTCTCTATACTTTCAATACGAACAAGATCCCCTTCTCTAGTTATTTCTCCTTGATCATGAACCAAATAATCTTTTCTCGTCATGACTTCTTTATCAATTCTTTTGTCAAATGTTTTTCCTTGGACTCGAACTTTGACGGTCTTTGTCATTTTCCCTTGGGAAATCACAATACCCACAAAATTTTGCTTAGCCATGTTGTGTTAGGTTATTGATGTTTGTTAGATCTGTGTTATTGGTGAAAAAAAAAAAAAGAAAATTTTTTACGGCCAAGGTTTGGTAGATGGTGAGAACTGAAAATTTGTATTGGTCGAGTTGCACGACTAACATTTTTTAATACATATACAATATACTAAGGTATACTTATTGATTGATTTCATTCAATACAGACTCAAATTTGGTCAACAACAGCTTGTTTTCTTCTTCTGTACCAATAGAAATTCTTAATCCACCAGTACAATTTAATTCGGTACCTCTGAATCTCACAACTATAGCGTTATCAGTAGCCAAAGTATTATATAACTTTTTCGCAACTTCATTGGATGGCTTACCGTCCTTATCCAAAATTTCAATCAATACGAAATTGGAATCTAAACCACCAAGATTTTTGCCAACATATTTCAAGGATAATAATTTTTCCAAAACCACATCTCTTTGACTGATTATTTTGTCAACATAATTTCCCATAATGTCCAACCCTTGTTTGGTTGCCTTTATAGCTACATTTGAAGTCAATGATGAAATGTTGTATGGGTATTTCATAGCATTAAGATACCAACTCAACTCTTTGCTGCTAAATGTAATACCCAATCTAATACCGGCCAATCCAAAGGATTTAGACAATGTTTGCAAAACAACCAAGTTTGGGTATTGATTAACCAAAGTGCTCATGGAGGAACCAGGGGCTGTGAAATCAATGTAAGCTTCGTCAACCACAACCAACCCTTGCCAAACTTTCAACAGTTCTTCCAATAACGTAATTATATTATCAACGTTAATCAATTTACCTGTAGGATTACCTGGGGAAGTCAAATATAAAAGCTTGATGTGTGGGTCAGCCTTCACTTTGTCAAGTATCCCTTGAACATTGATTTGGAAATCAGGAACAGTCAATGGTAATTTCTCAATGGCAACATCATTCACAGTTGCACAGATAGAGTACATACCATATGTAGGTGGACAAATCAACAACTTATCTTTCCCAGGAACACAAACACATCGTAACAACATATCGATACTTTCATCTGATCCAACCCCGAGGCATAGATTATCGACAGACAATTTCTGTGTGGCATGTTTGTTCGGTGACGTTTCTCTAAACGCTATAATTTGTTCCTTTAATTCATGTTGATGAGGATCAGGGTACCTGTTAAGTTCTAAAGCAAGTTCTGTTGCATCTGGGGTAGCGAGGGCTGGTCCATGAGTGTTTTCATTGGCATCTAACAAAATACCGACTTTGAAGTCATCTCTAGCACATCTATATGGCTCTAATGTTAAGATATTTGGTCTAATAATTGATTTGAGATCAAACATAGTATAAAGTATAGGAAAGGATAGTGGGATAAAGAAAGAAAAGATGGTACGAATAATTCGAAAATTTTCATTCTAAGATTTAATTTTTTCTTCCTCCAAGCGCGATACCGGAATGAGATAAAAATGAGTCAGCGAGACTCAGCTCATGCATACTAACTTGCAGGGTTGAACACATAAGAATTTCATTAGAGGATACTAGACATTTATTATATAAAATCACTATATTCAATATTGTTATATTATGAGTCTTAAAACTATAAAAGAGTCAAAAAAAAAAAAGGAGAGATGAAATCAAGTAGTTGCCAGTCTTGAATGTACCAGCGCTACCACTAATCAGTGATCTCACTTTCATCGTAATCAATCACTGGTCTGACACTATCTTTAAAAAAATCACTATTAAAGAAATTCGATTCAGTCCGACAATCTTTCTTGTTTAAAGGTGTCATATCAGTGTCATTTTCTTGGATTGAGTTGATTGTATCCATTGGTCTATCTACCAAGGGGGAGAAGATATTTTCCAATGGTGTTTCATTAGATGTTGCTGAAGGGAAAAATGCACTTGCGGAATGGCTTTTGTGAATTCTTTCAGATATAACAGATGGTGATTTGCTGTCCTGCACCATTGACTCCTTTCTAACGGTGATTCTAAGTTTTGACCATAATCGGGAAAGTTTTGTTTGCTTAGATTGGTTAATTAATGATTTCTCTGTAAAGGAATCATACTTGGAACTTCTTCTTAAAAATGAGTCTCTGTGTATCCAGTTTTTGGTTGGTTTGGTTGTTGGCAAAGATGCATTGTTGTTGCTGAATGAATAGTAATATATCCATCTGCTTCCAGTAGTTTGTACTTCTTGCGACATTCGTACAAGACTTTAGTAGTGATTTCAATTTCGATGTAAGACGGACTGTTTTTTTGTTTGGTTTAATGTAAATGGAACTTCAAATGGACGTAGAAGTGGTGGTTATTTATTTTGATATTTCTGCACCCAAATTTTTAGTTGCCAAATACCAGCGGTTATACACAAAGCATGCATAAGCAAAAAAAAAAAAAAAAATCACGAAGTTGCGCAAAACTCAGCACTAACAAAATTCTTGTATGTGGAACAAAACACTGAGCCAGTGAGTGAAAAAAAAAAAAGGAAGCGATTCCTTGTGACCACTGTGTCAATAACTGACTACTCACCTAGCATCACATACATCTATACTTCACAATGAGCGACGTTGCCATAAACTACGATAGTAAAACCAAAAAGTTATCATTACCAACAACACCACCATCAGGTTCTGACTTATCACAATTACAAATAGAGATTGATCAACTCAATAATTTGACTCATGAAATAATAAATCAAGGTAGCGATGTACCACCTCCAGCAACACCAGAGAACTTCAATAAAGATTTATCCAAAATGATCAAAAAGATGTATGAAGGAGGTGTCCAATCTTTCAAAGTGGGCAAGTTTGAAGAAAGTGCCAGACAATTTACCATTGGTATTGAAATGATTAATAGAAGACCTAAATTTGAAAGTTTCCAGTTGACAGTACAAGAGTTGTCATTATTTTTGATGAGTAGAACAGATGCTTACTTAAGAACCAAAGATTATGTTAAAGCTTTCAATGATGCTGATTTGTTGCTCAACATGCAATTGAACACCCCAGATAACTTTTTAAGAAGAGGTGTGGCCAACTTCTTTTTGGGCAACTATGAAGCTGCTAGAAGTGATTATCAAAGAGGATTGTCTTTTGAAGATACCAATGACAGATTGGAGAAGGAACTTACCATATGTTTAGATAAAATCTTAGAAGAAAATGGTGATTCTTTGTAAAAAAGAAAAAACAAGACTACTAATAAACAACGTTACTCATAAAAGTTTACTAAACTTAAAACACGTAGAATCCTAGCTCTTTGTAGTCTTTTGATTTCTGATAAACACTATTTGGTGCTTAATTTATTTCTGTCCACATGGATCTGTGGCAATGAAAAAAAAGACAAAAAAAGTTCAATTTAATTTAAAACAAATCTGGATGCGCGTATCATTCTGTTGTGTTGTCAGGCGAGCAAGGAAAAACTTTGAATCAAGGATACCCATCCACAAGAACACTGCTTCTAACGCAATATATATAACCCACGAGATTATTGAGAATCAAGATTAAGGAAATACTTCAAGGAAAAATACTGAAACATATTCACAAGAGTCACTATTTTACCAATATTCTACCATGTCAAGTAACATTCCACAAAATTTGAGTGGAATTCAAAACAAGAATAATGACTCAGCAGTGTCTATCGCCAACGCTATTTTCAACCTAGATGTCGACTCAGATTCAAGTGTGACACAAACTACTCCAGAGAGCGTCGAAAATGGATTAATATTTGACAATAGCATGAGATCGCTGCCAGTTGATGGTGGTGTTTACAAAGCTAATCACAGTATGGAACCGCAAATGAAAAAGCAACGATTAGATTCATTACACAGCGGGAGACCGACACCAACTTTATCAAAAATTGGCATTCCTTCCCCAAATACATCTAGAAATTTATTCTTCTCAAGTCCAACAGACGTTAAAACAAGCTCCAAGCCGGCTGTTGAAGTTATTTCGCTATCCGAAGACGATGGCAGTGCAGATAGTGACGATAGCGATAGCGATGGGGAGATTGAAGTTTTAGACGAAAGACAAATACCAAAAGTTTCTTGGAAGAATTCGAATCAACTGTCTAGCCCTATTCACCCAGCAAATGGTTCAAGATTGCCAACAGGTAATTCAGTAAAACCAGAACCCAGACTAAATCCTGCGCATGGAAACCCTACAAATTCAACAAATACAGGGCCCAATCTCCCGAATTCGACACCTTATCTGTATACATTCAATTCGACTTCGAAACAAGAAACTGGTGCACCAACCAAGACAGAAAATCCTGCAATGCCTGGTAGCTTCCCCAATAGTGCTGCAAAACCTGCACCAGTAAATCAAGATAGTGACAGTGATGACGACGATTTCCAAATTCTTAGTTCTAGATCTATACCAGCAAATGAGAGCGGGTTTGGTTCCTCGTTTAACCAACCAGCTCCTGTCCCACACGTAGCTGATGTCAACGATGCGAATGATGTCAGAAGGGAAGAACTTCGTGCACGCGAACAACTGAAGAGAGCAGAGCTCGTCAAGCTTGAGCAGCAGAAGTCTACAATAGCAAGTGATATATCAGTTTCTCAAGTATTCTATGATCAAAACCTTCGTCAAGTCGAAGGGATGACAGCAAATTTGAGACAAGCTATGCAGTTGGGAAATCATACAGAAGTACAAAAATATAGACAATTAATCAAAATTAAATCAGACATAACACAAGCTTCGAAAACCAGATTGAATAAAGGTCAAGCTATATTGATGAAAATTGAAGCTGCAATGAAAAAAGTGCAACAGGAATTGATTGCTATTTCCAATAGTTTACGTCAGTCTGGACATACTGCCAATGCTCAATTCAATCCCTATGCAGCGCAGATTGTGAGAGATTCTCAAACAACAGGACCACCTGTACCTACTAGTGATGCCGATATCAAGAATTTGCTTGATAACATCCGCCCAGATGAGGAATCAGAAGAAGGACTCGAAGCTACACCAGTGGAATTAAATGTAAACTTATTAAAGCATCAACGAGTTGGGCTCACTTGGTTGAAAAGAATGGAAAGTTCCAAAGCGAAAGGTGGTGTCCTTGCAGATGATATGGGGTTAGGGAAAACTATCCAAGCATTATCACTCATGATGTTGAATAAACCCACTTCTTCACTGGCAAGTAAAGTCAACGTTGTTATAGCTCCAGTTTCATTATTACATCAATGGGCTGCTGAAATAGAGTCAAAGACAAAATCTGATGTTTTTATTGGTATTGGACTTTATCATGGAGAAGGGAAGAAAAAAATGAATACACCGGAGTTAATGAAACAGTATGACGTGGTGTTGGTTTCATACACTACTTTAGCAGTTGAATGGAAGAGACATTTTCGTGAAGATTTAGAAAAACATCAAGAGCACAAGAGAACTCATTTTCCAGCAAAAGATAGTGGTGGGATATCATACCTGTCACCGTTTTTTTGTCAGGGTTCTGGATTTTATCGAATCATTCTAGATGAAGCTCAAGCGATTAAGAACAAATTTGCCCTTGCTTCCAAAGCTGTGACTTATATGAATGCAGAGTACAGACTCTGTATGACAGGTACCCCTATGCAAAATAATATTGAAGAGTTGTATCCAATTATACGGTTTTTAAAAATTCAACCGTATTGCGTGGAAGAAAAATTCAGAGCAGATATCGTGCTTCCTATTAAGAGTGGATCTGACATGTATGATGAATTCGATACCGACAAAAGTATGAGAAAGTTACGTGCCTTGTTAAAAGCAATTCTTCTTCGGAGAACAAAAGACTCTCTTATTGATGGGAAACCAATTCTTACCTTACCTGAAAAGCATGTTAATTCTGATTTCGTTAAACTTGAAGAAGAAGAGTTAGATTATTATTCAAGTATTGAAGAAGGGATTCAAAAAGTTGCCAGAAAAATGTTAGCAGCTAATATTAAAGGCGGTAGTGTATTGACTTTGTTGTTGCGATTAAGACAAGCTTGTTGTCATTCATACCTTGTTGAAATTGGTCAATATAGATCCAAAATGAAAGCTGCTGAGCAATCAGAAGGTGATCTTAAATTGGATTGGAGAAATATGTTGAATAATGCCATTAAAGTGAATGACGACGTCAAACGAAAGGTTCTTGAATTGACTGTTTCCTCGTCGTCACTTGTTCAAAATGATGATGAAGATACAATTACTTGTCCTGTTTGTTTCGATGGGATTGATTTTGAATCTCCACTCTTGGTGTTTGGTGAATGTGGACACATTATTTGTAAAGCCTGTTGTAATACATTTTTTGAAGATTATCAAGAGGGAGAAGATGATGAGGCAAAACTGCCAAGAAGAACAGCTGGGTGTAAAGATTGTCAACATAAAGTCAAGGAAACAAACATGTTTGAATATGCCATGTTTGAACAACTTTATATTGAAAACAACAGTCCTACACAAGCACACAATGTTTTTCTTGAAAGATATCAAAAGAAAGTGAAACCCAATGTATTATTAATTAAAGATTTTATTAAAAGAGATAAGGGATTCCAACCATCTGCTAAAATCGAAAGATGTATTGAATTAATCGAAGATATAAATTCCAAATCACCAGGTGAGAAAATCATTATATTTTCCCAATTCACTACATTATTTGATTTATTAAAATTAGTTTTAAATCAACAAAAAATTAAATTTTTACGATATGATGGTACAATGGATTTAGAAACCAAAAACTCCGTGATTAAAGAGTTTTATAAATCCGAAACCAGTGTATTATTACTTTCTTTACGTGCTGGTAATGCTGGGTTAACATTGACATGTGCCAATCATGTAGTGATTATGGATCCATTTTGGAACCCATTCGTGGAAGAACAAGCAATGGGTAGAGCTCATCGTATTGGACAAGAACGTGAAGTTCATGTACATAGAATTTTGATTGCAGGTACAGTTGAAAGTCGTATTATGGAATTACAAGAAACAAAGAGTCGATTGATTGGAGAAGCGTTGGATGAAGGGGCAATGAAGAAGATTTCTCAATTAGATAGAAGAGAATTGGGGTTCTTATTTGGTTTGAATGGGTTGCGAAATTAAATAGATTATATGTATAAGTTTGTGTATTTTTTTTTTTAGTTCTATTATCTATGTTTGATTTTAACTTTTGATAAATTACGAATCCAATCTGATTCAGATATGAGATCAGTAGATACTAAATCCAGCAAGATTATTGGTTCAAAATCCAAATTGAAATTGGATAATGATTTACAAAGATAAATTAATTGTAAAATCAATCCATCAATTGAATTTTTTAAATCAATTTCTGATTCAAATGAATCGTCCGTGTTCGATTTCGATTTAACATCAGGTAAATATAGTTTGAATTCTTGACATAACAATTGAACCAAATTTCTAATGAACTGATTAATAATTATAGTCAGTTTTTGTTGCTGCTGTTGATGTTGTTGATTATTATTATTTTTAAAAATGACGTTGTAGATAGATAATGAACTAAATATAAATTCACGATAAATTTCAATAAATCGTTTTAAATAAGTCAATTTATTAAATTTAATCAATGGTTTCAAACTATTAATTTCATTAATTATGAATTTATAACGAGAATTTAAAAAAATTTTAATCAATATTAATTCATCATCTTGATGATCTTGATCAAATAATTTATTCAATATTTGGAAAATTTTCAAAATATGATTTTGCTTTAAATTTGTATTTAATAATTTAATTAGTCCTTTAGTCATTACTTTCAATTCATTATCGATTTGTGCATTGATTTTGTTAAACAATGCTATTTTCGGATACCTAATCATTAAACTTTGTATGTATATCGATATTTCTAAACTTTCTTGATAATTCCCTTGTAAGATGCATAGTTTACATAATGTAGGTAATTCTAAAATATCCAATACGGAATCAATTTTCAGAAGTATGGTATTGTTGATAAGGATATTTGATTTTAAATTATATTGAGATGATAATGAAGTAGTTGATGATGTATGGATATCAATTTTAAACTCCCCATTTAATGATTTCAATAAATTTTCAGTGTTTTGATGATAATCATTCTTGATTTGGTGTGTGACAAATTGTAAATCGTTACTTATATCAATAATAAGTTCACGATTAGTATTAGTTATTGAACTTAATTTGGTATTCACATCATGTTGTAACATGTCCAATTCGGCAATTTCTTCCGTTAATGTTTTCTTATGTTCTGTGGCAGAAGTGGTTGTAAATGCATCTGTGGATAATAAATCATCATTGACTAATAATTCTTGAAGATATTTTTCGGAATCTTCAAGATAATTGGGATTCTGGTTTAGTAATTGAACATATTCTTCATCTAGTCCTTCTCGTAATGTATCCAATAACAACAGTGCCATGACTAACTCTTGATCATACAAAAACTATAGTAAATCAAATATACAATTGTGTTTTAATTTTGTTAGTTAATAATACTTGTCCTGAAAATTGGGATTCTGTACACGACTAAATCTGCAGCTATCATTGCAATTTAAAAATCTCAACGAAAGTTTATCATCATCATCTTCAGAAACGAGGGAATCTCAGTGAGAAAAATAAATTACTACCATAAGTTTTCCAAAAGCAACAAACAGTCTCTACCCATTTTTGTTCAACAATTCATACAACATTAATTGCTATCAATGGAAGGTCTCTTCTTTAATATAGATTATGGATATCTTGAAGGTGTGGTTAGAGGTTATAAAAGTGGCCTTTTAACCACCAATCAATATGTCAATTTAACTCAATGTGATAATTTAGAAGATTTAAAATTACAATTATCATCTACAGATTATGGGAATTTTTTAGCAAATTATTCTGGTCCATTAAGTACTAGTGTCATTCAAGATAATTTATCCAAGAAATTATTTCAACAATATCAATATATTCAAAGTCAATCATCTGGTACATTGACGAAATTTATGGATTTTATAAATTATGGATATATGATTGATAATGTCATATTAATGATTACTGGAACTTTGCATGAAAGAGACAAGCTGGAAATCTTGAGAAAGACTAATCCATTAGGATGGTTTGATACATTACCTACATTATCAATTGCTACTGATATTGAAAGTTTGTACCTGACTGTTTTGATTGATACTCCATTAGCTCCATTTTTCAAAAATTGTGTCACTGCTGATGATTTAGATGATTTGAATATTGAAATTATTAGAAATAGATTATACAAGAATTATTTGGAAGAATTTGTTGATTGGTGTGACAAGAATTTACAAGGACCAGATAAAGAAATCATGGAAAGATTATTGACTTTAGAAGCTGATAAAAGAGTCATTAACATTGCTTTGAATTCATTGAATAACCCAGATTTGTCAGCTGAAGACAAATTATCCTTGTTTCCTAATTATGGACAATTGTATCCAACTTATCATTTGGAATTATCACAAGTTGACGATGCGGAACAATTGAAAGCAATTGTGGAAATCATTGGTGATTATAAAGATATCTTTAATGAAACTTCAGATAATTTGAAAGGTTTGGGTGATTGGTTTTATTATTTGGAAATGCAATTGTGTAGAAACGCATTCACCCAACAATTCACTTTGTCAGTAGTTTACGCTTGGTTGAAATCTAAAGAGCAAGAGGTTAGAAACATTACTTGGATTGCAGAATGTATTGCTCAAAATCAAAAAAATAGAATTGAAAGTTATATAGCTGTGTATTAGTTTGCATGCATGGTTTTTTTTGTTTGTATTTTGTATTTTAAAAAAGAAGAATTGTTTAATCATTACAAGTTTCTGTATATTCACAAAAATAACGGTACTTCCACTGCTCCTCCTACATTCCTTACTTTCTCTTTGCGTTTTCTCTTATTTGTAGGAATCTCTTTTTCCGATTCGTCGTTGCTTTCGTATCCAGCCATGGTAGCCTGAACTTCTACCATTCGAGACTTTTTGAATGAGTTTATTAGCGGTTCTTTGTTAGGCGTGTGTAGTAACAGTGGCAGTAGCAAATTGGACTGTTTTTGTAATCGTTGTGGTATTTGATAGCTTTGTACTATGTGGGGTCTCAAAGAGTTTTCCAATTGAAGCTCTTGCTCATTGTCACTTAAAATCCATCCAACCATAAACTCATCATGATTCAATTCCATCATATTTATAGTGACTAAAGTACCTGAGTAGTTTGCCAATGGAAGATTTTTGCATAATAATTGAACTGAAAAGCAACCATTTGTGTCTCTCAAAATTTTGCACTTCGAACTTAGTTTTACAGATTTGGAAATTCTATAAAAAGTCTCAAAGTTAAACTGAGATATAACATAGTTCTTGTCAAGATTATTATTATTAAGTTCTAGTTTTTCAAGTATGGATTTATCATTTGGAAAAATTAATTTTGAGGTTCCAATTGGCCCATTGCTAATAAAGTTCAATGTATCCTCTGCAACATATATAAACAAGTTTTCTGTATTAATTTGATTTAAATCCTGTAAAACATTTGCTAAGACATCGCTCTTGACCATTAACTCAGCACATATTTGTTGGTAATCAATAAATAAATTATCATCATTTGCCAAATTTCCATCTTCAATATAAAACGTGTAAAATTCCAACTTCTCTGACATATAACTATCTTCAAATTCAATTATTAGTGGAGTTCCATCTCCTTGATAGTTAAAGTAACATGTGACTGATTTTTCATATTTCAAAGTGTTCACAACAGACGTGAAACATTCTGCAATGAGATTGATGTCAACACCCAACGTTAGCTCTATTTCATCTTGTGGTTTATCTGTATCGGAATCTGTTATGTTGTAAATACTAAACAATAATGGATCAATGTTCACATTCACATTAAACGTGTGATTGTAAGTGGAATATATTGCGAGACCAGTTGATTTGATAGTGATGATGGCTTGGTTGTTGATGCTTATTAAGCTTTGAAAAATTTCCGATAAGTGAGTTATTTGGGTTGTTGATGCAGTGAAAGACACGGAAGGTGTATCCTCTTGGACATTGTTACATATATTAGTAGTATTGACAAATTCATCGTCGGAATCATTGATAAAGAGTGACATAAGTTGATTATTGTATGGACAGAGCCTGGTGTCAAGTTTTGCAACGCGTTAACAAATTTTTTTTTTTTGATCTCATTATTTGATAACCATAAATTCAAAACCTATCATTAGAAACTGTTCACGAACAGTACATTGGCTATGATAGTTTGTTAAATTTATCAATACCTGATATCAAAAATATGACTGCCATGAATACAAAAGTGGAAATCTGTTCAACATAAATAACAACAATTACAGTCACGTGAGTGAGACAGTTAACAAAAGAATATTTACAGAAAACTGGGTGACTTACACGACTCTTTAATTTTTGTGTTGCTAAGTCGTTATCGTCACAATGGAACATTGATTGTCTGAACATACTTAAATCTTCAACAATACACCTTGTTTTACAAGTGCAATGAGGGAAAAGATCTTTACAATCAACACAACAGCAATTAGTTTGTCCAATTAAGCGGTGGACTAATCACTTGTTCACTTTTGGAATGTATAAGTTTGCCAAGAAATTTTCATCTCACACGTGATTGGGCTTACGATCAACAATTATTTTGTGATTATCATGAACAATAAATTAATCAATTGGATCTCTACATTTATACGCCGAAAATTAGAAGATGATCAAGCAACTATTATTTAACTAGGATGTCGGGTTATGAATTACGTACGGCGTGTACACTGTCGCGTTTAGTTTTGCAGGGACAATTGCGACACGAATTTTTCAATTTATCAGTTATCGTCAAGAAAAGTTTGAGAGGGGAGTATCGTATTAATAACCAAGAAAAAACAGAATCTTTCTAGAATAAACAAGTCGATCAATACTATGATCAAGTGGATTTCGTAGTGGGGGCTACGACAATTACCATAGGTTAAGCGTATCAAAATTGGAGAAAACAAGAAAATTTTATGAAATTAGAAATGCAAGATCTTACATTCATGTATTGATAAGAAGATAAATTAGCTGCCTTGCCCTGCCACCACCCCCTCCATTACAAAAAAAAGTTAAAAAAAAAAACCCAGTGCGTGTATCAATGTTGAAAGATCTTTCTTTGGTGACCTGGTGTATGTTATTAAGCTGTAAACAAGTGATATGTGTTCAACCAAGAGAGAGAACGCAAGGCTTTGTATCTGTATACCTATTCTAAGTAGTTCTGGTTGGTTCTGCTTTTCTGTTTCTGTTCTCTTGCTTGGGTTTAACTTTTGTGTCTTTCGTTCCACTGCGTCTGCTCGCCTGTATAATGATGTCGTCGTGGTTGACAATTTGATTCACTCAATCAAATCTCTCACTTTTCCACTCATGTCTTCTCATTTAATATTTTCTTTTTATAATCTACAACTTTCTTCCTTTCTTTCTTTCTTTCTTCTATAACTTCCATTCTACTAGTTTTCAAACTTACCTTTGGATTAATTTATTAGATTAGACACATTTTAGTATTGGTTGTGTGTGCGTGTTTTGATTTTTTTCTAGCCTTGTGGGACCTATTAATAAATAATTTTCATCATTTATCAAATCATTGTCCCAAAGTGTTTTGTTTTATACTTTTTTTTTTTAATGATCACGAAAAAAATAACAACTATATAATACTTATTACTTCAAAGATTACCCACCCCCTAGAAACCTTTTTCATTTCCTTCCTCCCTTCCAGATAAAATAGATATCAAAGAGTATACCCATGGCGTGGAGTCAGTTAGAACTAGAAGCTCCACATATAGCTTATGCTTGTGTTGGTATCTTCAGTACCCTATTTTCTTTGATTTCCCTTTTTGTTAAGGAACGTTTATATATTGGTGAAGCTACAGTTGCTTCTATTGCCGGATTAATTCTTGGTCCACATTGTTTAAACTGGTTTGACCCCGTGAGTTGGGGTAATTCAGATTACATTACATTAGAAATATGTCGAATAGTCTTGTGTATCCAAATTGTTGCCGTTGCTGTCGAATTGCCTAAGAAATATATGTTGAAACATTGGGTATCGGTGGCCATATTTTTATTACCAGTCATGACAGTTGGTTGGTTAGTTGTTGGATTATTCATTTGGTGTTTGATCCCTCATTTTTCTTTTAATGATGGGTTGTTAGTGAGTGCATGTGTCACTGCTACTGATCCTGTTTTGGCAGCAGCAGTCGTTGGTAAAGGTAAATTTGCCGAAAGAGTCCCAGGTCATTTGCGTAACTTATTATCAGCAGAATCAGGATGTAATGACGGTATGGCTTTCCCATTTATTTTCCTTTCGTTAAATTTGATTATCCATTCTGGGAACGCAAGAGAAATTGTTAAAGATTGGTTTCTTTTGACTATATTATGGGAATGTTTATTTGGATGTCTATTAGGAACCGTTATTGGATACACTATACGTAAATTAGTTGCATTTGCGGAAAAGAAGACATTAATTGATAGAGAATCATTTTTGGCTATTTTTGTTTTCATTGCATTTATCTCGGCCGGAGTAGGATCCATGTTGGGAGTAGATGATTTATTGGTCTCATTTGCCGCTGGTACTGCCTTTGGATGGAATGGTGCGTTTGCAAGGAAAACTGAAGAATCTCATGTTTCGACTGTCATTGATTTGTTATTGAATTTGTCATTCTTTGTTTATTTTGGAGCTATTGTTCCATGGCCCCAGTTTAATGACGGTTCAATCGGTTTGAATGTTTGGAGATTAGTTATTTTGGCGTTTGTTATTATTTTCTTAAGAAGATTACCTGCAGTCGTTGCATTACAACCAATTACACCCGATGTGAAGACTTGGAGAGAAGCTTTGTTTTGTGGTCATTTTGGTCCAATTGGGGTAGGTGCTATCTTTGCAAGTATTTTGGCAAGAAAAGATTTGGAAGCTCATTATACCACTGAAGAGACCCCATTAGCTCATTTGCCAGATAAAGATTTTCCACATTATCAATTATTGGCTACTATTTGGCCCATTGTTTGTTTTATTGTTATAACATCAATTGTGGTACATGGTTCATCTGTTGCAGTCTTGACTTTGGGTAAAAGATTAAATCGTATGGCAATTACCATGTCATTTACCACAACTATGAATGATCAAGATGGTGGTGGTGGATGGATGCAAAGATTACAAAAGCTTGACAAGGCTAACTCGTCATTTTCATTACAAAGAGTGGATACCATGGCACCAGAGGAAATGGAGAAGAAACCACCTGTGGAATCCATACCTACAGAAGGACCAGAAACTAGTGGTGTTAAAGTACGTCCAGCCGGTGGAGCAAAACGAAAGAAGAATAAGAGAAGTAAAAGAGCTAATCCACCACAGTTTCTTAAGAAGACATTATCTAGAGTTACCAGTAGAGATGACGATGAAAGACGAACAAGACCAGAAGCACAATTCTTACAATTGGGTGGTAGAGGTGCCGCAATTCCTGAATCCGGTGAAACTCCAGCAGAAGATTTGGATCATAAATCATTTTCTGAACCAGATACATCAATCACTAATGAAGTCAAGCAATCTTCGTCTTCATCAGAACATGATCATCAAGGTGCATTACCAACGGTAGTGGTTGAGCCTCCATCATCACCAAAGCATACTTTTGGCGAAGAAGCAATTTCACCTCACAATACTGGTTCAAAGAAGATATCTGGATTGTCTGAATACGGTGAGAGTCCACCAACAAAAGCAGAAAAATCATCTGTACCTACTGTTGCATATCAAGATGGTGATAATGTGATTATTGAAGATCAATACGGTGAAATCATGGAAACTTTGAAATTGAGTAGAAAACCAGATAGAGAGAAATTTGAAGCTATTAGATCCCAATCACCAACTCCGCGTCCACATACGCATGAAAGAAATGATAGTGGAAGTATTCATTCTATGGATTCATTGGAGCGACATCTCACTCAATATTCCGATGGAAGTCATGATATTGATGACGAAGATGAAGATGAAGACGAAGATGAGCATGATGGCATTGGCCATCTTGGATTGACACCATTGCAAAAGAAATTGTCACGCTCGATATCTCGTAGGTCATTCTACAAAAAAGATGATCCTAATAAGCGTAAGGTGTTTGCACATCGTATAGATGATTTAATTGTTATTGAGGATGAAGATGGTGATATTATCAGAAGATATAAAGTTAATAGACATAATAACCCAAGCTCAAGCCACCCAGTTGCGCCTAAACCGAGAGGTAGATCTGGATCTATTATTGATATGATGAAATCAATGGTTGGTAAAAAAACAGGTGATCAAAGCAATCCTACTTCACCCCAGACAAGTGCACCAACAGTGAGTGTAACTGATTTGGAACAAGGTACACAACATAACATTTTAGTACCCGATGTACAAAATAAACCGTTGGACAGTCGAGTTGAACAGCAGATTGAAGACAAACTCACGAATATATTGCAACAGAAACATGGTGTACCGACTACAAAAGCACGTACTGGACAAATAAGAGGATCATCTCCACCACCTGCTACTCACGCAATACCTGAAGATAGTGAAGAAGAAGTAGATAGTGAATTGTCTCAAGATTCTGGTGCGGAAGATGAAGAGACCGAGGTTGAAAAGAAAAGAAGATTACAAGCATTGGGAAGAAGTAGACGTAATCCACATGATGAAGAGGATGCATAGATGTGTAATAGAATGTGTCAATTAAACTATTTCGTTTTTGTTTGTCTTTTATTAAAATTGTAAAATAATATACATATTAATAGTGTTTTTTACTTTTTGTTCTAACTAAAGTGCAAAAATATTCAAACAAGTGTTCACTTTGACGTCTCTGCGCCATGCGAAACAGTGATTCTGACTGTCACAGGAAATCTCCATGTGTAACCACTTAATATAATTTGTAAGTCTCGGTAGATCCAATGTAAGACAATACAACTATAATTTAAACAATTCAAGGTATATTAAAAACAAATAATAATCTAATAAATCTGATAAATAAAATATAATATAATATAATACTATAGTCACAGTAACTTTCTATCTCCCAATAGTAGTAACTACTACCTGTCACCAGGTTTATCCTCCTTCTCTAAAAGCAATGATGTTGAAAGAAAATTTTCTACGAAGATTTTTCACTGCTGTCACCACCACCGACTGACACAATCTGCTTCACAGTGTGTGCTCACTGAAAACTGGGTTTACCAAATATTTCTCACTAACGAACAGTCTTTGGCTGGGTTCCATTACCTATAACGTTCAAGCACCCACGGTGCAAGCCCACACAACAGCCGCCTAATCTCACTCCAATATAGACAGAATCAATATTTCCCACACCGATATACTCAATATCAGTTGTCCCATCACTATGCAATACCACTTTCTTGACTGTGTTGGTGTCAACCTCCGAACTGAATTGTTCATGACGGACACCCGTTGGAGCTCCTTGCTCGACCTCTTCATTAGGCACAACACTATCTGAACAGTAAATTCCGCAACAGACATTCCCAATTTTTGCTCCGTAGCATCCATCACGTTCTTGAATCGCAGACTTGTCCTTGACATATACCCCACTATACCTATCATAAGTGACTGAAGTTCCTTTTTTCAAGGGGCGCTGCATCACGGGCCATGGCCATTTACGAGAGTCCCTAACAGATTCGACCTTAGTACCAGCATTCAGCAACGATGCCCCGAAAGCAATTGGTAAACCGAAGAGTTTAATTTCAACACAACCTAACATTTTCTTAGTTGCCCTTCTCAAAACAAAAAAAAAAATTACGCAAATTTCTTGCTGATTTTCTGCTCTTTCTATACTTCAATTTTTCGAGCCGCTCCATATTTAAAGTCTATTATCTGATAGTGGCTTTTTTTCTGTTCTTATCCCTAATGTTAAAGAATTGTTTCAAACAATGCCGGTTTGGATATTTTCGCAGCTGCAACTATATTTTTTGTGGAGCAACTTTAAATAATGCCGTGCATTGCGCAAATATTTTTTTGTTAGACAAGAAGGTATGCGACTAGAAGATCTATTGCCTGACCAAGAATGAATAGCAGAAGGGGTGGCAACTATGCAAATTGATTTTCTATTTTCATATAAGGAAAAAGACAACTTTAAGCGATTGGTGTAACTAGGGCATTTCACTACCCCCAATATATAGGGCAGATTGTATGGTATTAGACTTCCAAAAATAACGCATGGGGGCTGTCACTCTATCGGGTTGCCTTATCGTTTTAACGAGGACGGCCCCAAAAAATATCTACCAGAACTGGCCGACTAGAATCCTCGCGTTAAGAAACAATCGGTGGTAGAACTCGTCCTCGTGTGAAGGACGTAAATCTTCTAAGTATATGCTTGACTGAGAAAGCCGCAAAATTGGGGCCGACGCCGATTATGTAAATGTGAATGGTGAGTTCGGTGGAAATTAATATCTGCTCCGTCTAGGAGGAAAACGAAACAAATGATACTTTCGATTAAACAATATCAATACACGGCTCCAGACTTGGGATACTCTCAAGATTGCGCTTCTTCGCCCAACATTTTTAAAGTTTATTTTGTGTTTGCTATGCGCGGTTACAAATACAGGCACCTGCAAACAATATATTATGCCTACATCAACTCTTACTGTTTACACTCGAAAATCTATGGAAGACTGAAAAGCATTAGTGTTGCCCCTATTAGAAGATACATCATTTGGTAGACTACTTTTGATAATGTATTGCTGCTCTTAGCTGAGATTCTCGAATTTTCGGCGGTCCTATATCACTTAAAAGGAAGAAGGGCACCTCCTAGACCATCTACATAGCCACCGGGTGCTATTTCAGGATTAATATCCATGACAACCCGATGATGAAATGGAATTTACTCTTATAAAAGAAGTATCATATAGGATGCAAAAAAGAGGGAAAAAAAACTATAAACTTTTAAAGTATCAAGGGAATTTAAAGTGGTATTTATAGTGAGTGATTCTTGACATCCTGAGCACAGTTAATCAATGGAAACACATGTATAATGAATGACCACAATTGAGAGATTAAACTCAACCCCTCATTTAAGATCAGCATGCAATTTAATTCCTCAATTGATACAAATGGGATTGTGCTGATACGTAACAGCCTCACCGAATTCACTTCCTTTGCTAGTGTGAATATATTTCTGGTCACGGGTTTGAAAATATCCCCCCCTTGAAAGTTTGAATATCTTATCTATGCTCAGTACGAATAATTTTGTCCAGTCTTGTTTGAATGTTTTTGTACTTTACTTGAACAAAAAGTAAAAACACTGTATATGTATAATACCTAATTATTGATCACGTGAGAACATTTGTGACCTCGGAATAAGATTTTTTTTCGTGGGGAAAAATAATTTGTGACTGCGTTTGCGTTACACGATTGGCAAATTTTTTTTTTTTTCATCATTTATTCAACATTTCCATAACTTACTTTCTTTTCTTAAACAACAACCAACATGAATACGTCAGTGATATTATCTCCCAACTCGGTTAACTCCAATAAGAAAATGGAACAAAATTACAAATTAGCATTGAAACAATTCATCAATAAGAATTTCTCGGTATCATTCACATTAATCCATGAATTATTTCGAACATCATTTGATGAATATAACAAAGGAACAATATCCACCAATTTACTAATCAAGATCTTGAATCTTTATTTATTAGAAATTGGGGTTTGTTTAAAAGATAATTTATTGGGTCAAGTACAACTGAACGTTGCTCTTAATTCAATCACCAGCAATGAAGCAATTAATCAGATTCGTAATGTTTTTGATGTGAATATCCCATGTGAGATCTTGTATAATTATCATTTGATGTATATTTCTAATCCAAGGTTGTTGATTGGTGATAAACAAGTATATTTGAATGGATTGCGTAAGGATTACCTCCATGTCAAGGATGATGACAAGTATCAGCCGAAGTTTATGGAGTTGGTGATATTTGAAATCTTGCCTACGTTTGATGAGTATGGAGAAGCAGAGAGGTTGATTCAAGATCCGGCAGATTTGACAAAATTGCGAACTGTACAACATGCAAGACAAGAAAATAAACATAAAGAGAAATTGAAGTTGATAGAACAAGAGAAATTAGCTAAAGAATTAAAAGAAAAGGAAATTGCAATGGCTAAAGAAAAGACAAAACAACTGAGTTTAAAATATAAATCAATCAAGGAAATTCAAAAAAATTATCATCTTGAAGATGTGAAAAAACCAACAACTTCAAATCTTCAAGAATCAAATACCACTGCTCAATTCAAAAATCGATTGATTTATTTATATGGAATTGTTAAAGATTATTTGAAAGATAATTATTTGATCATTTTTGTGGTTTTGGTCTTGGCTATTGGTTCTAGAAGATATTTTAGGGGTGTTGATTTGAAAGAAAAGATTGTGGATACTGTTAAAATGGCATTCAAGTTTAGTTATGTGTAGTAGAGATTTATATATGATAATGACAAAAGTTTTAAATCTATTTTGGTTGTAAGGTTTATATAACGAATTTTTAGTGTGGCACCGGTGCGAGCGAGGTTGACATGAACCATAAATCGAGAATTTCTTTTCCGCGCTTTAATTCCGTTGCATTCCTATTATTCATCCTTCAACAACCACAACCCCCACCATCAGCACTCCCACCACATCCTCGCCAACCATGACAAAATCACCACAGGGAATGTGGATAATAGGATACGGCTCCTTAATATTCAAGCCACCACCACACGTATCATTCAAAGTAACAGGTTATTTAAAAGGTTTCATACGTAGATTTTGGCAAAGTTCAATTGATCATCGAGGAACCCCGGAATATCCTGGCCGAGTAGTCACATTACTTTCATTAGATGATTTACGATCACATGAAAGATTCCATGATGATTTACATTTATTTGAATGTAACAAGGAAGAAATTGTCGATGTACCTAGAAAAATCCACGAATTGACCGAAGATGACTTGTTAGTATATGGTGTGGCTTATTATATCGAGCCTAGACATGTGGAAGAAGTTAAAGAGTACCTTGATATAAGGGAACAGAATGGGTATACTAGTCATAAAGTTCCGTTTTATATTTTGGAGATTGAAAAAAATAGTGCTTCTGAAGGGATAATTGATGAAATACCGAAGGATGATAAAGGACGTTATATCGAAAGTAATATCTATATCGGAACTATTGATAATGAAGCATTCGTGGGACCAGAATCTTTAGAAGATACCGCTGATGTGATTAAACGTGCTGTTGGACCCAGTGGTAAAAATTCAGAATATTTGATCAATTTAACTAACTCAATTAAAGATTTTGGAATTAGAGATTATTATCTAGAAGATTTACGTCAATTTATAGATTAAATTTATTATTATATAAAAAGTATTTTATTTTTTTCTTCTTTTTAGTATTTCTATGATCTCAATTCAAATCTTGATAACTTAAAGCTGCTGTCTCTATAACTTGTGCTAGTTGATTTATCTCATCTTGCGCCAGGTTAAAATCATTCTGCGAGATATAGTTTCGTATAAATGGGAAACTATTCCAATCAAATTCATCAGATACAGCAGGAGCAACAAATGGTACACCAAATAATACATTTTTATATCCGGAACGTTGATGCTGGATTTCTCTGGTTAAGAATTGACCATTAAAATCAACCATATTATCATTCCAACGCCATCTCATCATAGTATATACCGTTGGCTCCATCCCATGGGAGTTATTTATAAAGTCTTGCCATTCTGAGGCCCATTGTTGGTAAGCCTCGCCAACTTTACTTAAGGTATTTAATGCCCGTTTTAAACCATCAAAATGTAACACTGGTTTATTGGGCTGGTCTAATTTATTGATTTGAAATTGTGCATACCTCTCCAAATCTTGCTCAAATTTCTCCAAATTATGACTAAAATCACGGAAATTATACGGAATTAAAGGACTTTCGGCAAATTGTAACGCAATTCGTGATAATAACTCAACTAATTGTGCATGCTTGGCCATTTTTGGATCAATTTCATTGGTCTCAAAATTATCAAAGTTATCAAAGCAAGAATTCTTTGGGTACTTGTGCCCTGTAAATTTGATTTCCATCGATGGAATATTCACAATATTTATGAAAGGGATATAGTTCTTAGTTTCAACAAAATCATTCTTCATGGTCACATGACCATTGTTCTGTTTCAACATCAAATGCAATAAGTCATCTTCTGACCCACCTCCAGTTTTAACTTTACCCAAGGCATTACCAATCACTTCATGTAAAAAAGGATTGGCTTTCACCAATAAGTCGTCACCGGCTACCAAATCACTCAAATCGATATAAACATACCCTTCTTTCCGCAACAGTTCTTTTCTTTTCTCGATCCATTCTGCAGACCCAGCTAGGTTATATTCAGTAGCATCAAAAGAGACAAAATATATTGATCTTGCCGGGGTCCATTGATACTTTCTTTGCAACGATGTAAATATTTTCACCATTTCCAACAATGCTACTGTACCAGTGTTACTGCCCATCGTTCCGAAACAAGTAGAATCCCTGGCTGATCCAATAATGACACCCATTTCGTTTTGTTCTCTACCTTCAATAGAACCAGCAACATTCCATATTTGATGCATTGGTCTGTCAATGTTTGTGATTTGTAGTTCAAGTACAGGTGACGAGCCGTCTCCACTTTGAAACCCATCAAATTCAACCCCTTTTGACAATTTCTTTATTAAAACTTCCGCATCTTTCCATGAAATTGGTATGGTGGGGATTTTCGGGGTTGCCTCTGATTTCTCCCATGATAATCGGGCAACGTGGCCACTTTCAGATGACCAACCAGGGGTCAAGATATCTCCCGGAGACATTCTTGTCAATCCCACATTCTCGTTTTGAATGATATCATCGACTTCTTGTTCAGATATTTTAAATTTCGGAGTAACAAATATAATGGCTTTAACATTGTGCTCTTGTGCAATATATACTTTGTTTGGTTCCGGAGTTTTGCCACCATATTTTACTAATATAATTTTATCCGTCAAATCAATCCCGTTTGCTTTTAACTTTTTGTAGTCTTCACTTTCTCCATAATTTACATAAACATAGTTTGCTTCTATTGGTGAAACGGTATTCAACGCATTTGGATTAAATGCCAAATATTCCATATCTTCGTTGTGTTGCTCAAATAGCGTTGCCAGAAACGAACCATCTTTAAGCTTCAAGTAAGTTTCTTTTTTATCTGGATAATTAGTGAAGCTCTGTAATTCATGAAAGTCGACATGGTGTAACCCATTATTTTTCATAAATTTTTGGATATATTTCGCTAACGCTAAATCCCCCTTAGTTCCCGTGAGATGTGGAATAGACGAAAAGTATTCCAAATTCTCTTTCATCTCTTTTGGATTAATAAAATGAGGTATTGATTCACTTATTTTGTCAATATCGTAAAAATGACCTTTGGTGAAAGCTCCAACACTGGTTCCACTTATGGTGTCATTGTCGCTATATTTTGAAATTGCAAATATAAGCACCATTACAAATGAGACATATAACAATCTTTTGATGACTAATGGATTTCCAAGTTTCAATATAGATCTTTCATAATGCATTTGAATATATTTATAACCTTCATATATTGGGTCTATCATTCTTGTGACGGGGCGTATTATTCTATCATTGAAATTACTAGCAAACTTGTGTGAAAAACTCTGTGCACGAACTAGGAGTCTTGATGTTGAAGGCAGTTCGTACATTGGATCCTCTATTTCAAACTGATCTATGGAAGGAGTAGGTAGATGTGCTAAATTTTCATCATAGTTGTTGTGGTCGCCATCTAACTCATTGTAATCTGGCGGGTGGATAGGCAAAACGGTAGATGAAGATGATGAAGATGATGTACGTGTATGGCGTTGTGTCTCTAGTCTTTGATATCCCCTATGGGAACTTCGCGATGACATGTTGTTTATAATGAAAGAGGGATATAGTATGAATATTTGTACCTGGCTTGTGTACCCTTATTTCTTTTTTTTTTTTGCCTTATTAGTTGTTTCGTTCCCTTTTGTAAGAGAGAGATCCGACTCACTAAAAATAAATTTCGTGTCGTACGAACTTCGTTTTACTGGGCTATGCTTGCATATGACTTCCTATTCTGGTAGTAACTGTGTAAATTGCTTGCATTGTTTATTTTCAGCACATAAACAGGTGATGCCAAAACTTTTCAGATCTTCGAAGAGTTATATTCAAAACAATTGACAATCAACTTCTGTTTATAATATCTTAATAGAGTAAATAAACGATTCTATGGCAGATTTTCTGTGATATTATTGTGTCATTGGTTAGGATTCAAGCTTATATTTTTGCAATTATCGATTGAATCTGTGAAGCGAACTACGAATATACTTTAACAGTTACTTGGAAAATCAAACATTATTTTTATTCACGAACAAGATTTTTACTACTTAATGAATTCTACTAAGAAAAGTCAGAAAGATAATTACATGGTATCTAAAAAGTTACATTTAGAATAAAGCGACCATAGCAGCGATAATACCACCCATAGCAACAGTTGGCAAGTTACCAGCATTGGCAAGTTCAACTGAGATTGATGATGCTTCAGCAGCAACGGAAGAAGAAGCAGCAGCAGTGGTTTCAGCAGCTTCGGTAGTTTCTTCGGCAGCGGCAGATTCTTCAGGAGCAGCGGACTCTTCAGCAGCATCAGATTCTTCAGCAATTGGAGTTTCTTCAGCAGCAGTGGTTTCTTCAGCAGCGCCAGATTCTTCGGCAGCAGCAGATTCTTCAGGTGCAGCAGTTTCTTCAGCAGCAGTGGTTTCTTCAGCAGAGGTTTCAACTGGGGTAGTAGCAGAAGTGGTTTCTTCAGTTTCTTCAGCAGTAGCAGTGGCTTCAGTGGTTTCTTCAGCAGTAGTTTCAGCTTCAACTTTAGCGGCACTAGCCAAAGCTTCAGCGACACTAGATGGAATAAACCAGTATGATTCCCAAACACCAGCGACTGAACAAGCAGAAGTGACTAACCCTTCGAAGGAAGGAACATCAGCACCTTTACAGTTTTCGGCGACACAGAGACCAATAGGACCGTTGAATTGTGGCATGACACACAAACAACCAGTATCCCAGTATGGACAAGGGGTGCTTCCAGTACTTTGCTTAAGACATTCTTGAGCACATGATGGAACTTGATCATAGATTCTGTCGGCCAAACCGTTAATAGAAGCAGTTTTAGCAACACTTGGGAAAGCGGTGTATGGATTGTCACCTTCTGGGATGGCGGTGATATCAGCAGATAAAGCAATTGAAGCGAGTGACAATAAAGATAAGAATAACATTTTTAGTTAGTGAGTTCTCTGGTTAGAAGTTGGTTGTAGCTAAAAAAAAGAAAAGAAAGTATATTTATCCCTGACTGAACTAAGGGAAAACCTTGAATATTTATATTTTCATTTTCATCAATGCCTTGGTGGGGGAAGAGGGAACTGTCAAGAAAATTGAGTAATAACCATAAGAGGTACAGCCTAACTCCAAATTATTTTTCTTTATTTAGAATTTTAATAAAAATAACCCAGAAACCCAAAAAGAACGAAACAAAGACTATTCGGTTCAGATTTTCATCCAGTCAAGTAGCGACCCGATATTTCCTCATCAAAAAAAGGTTAAGAAAAAAAAATCAAGTGATGAAATAATAAATTGCAGTAGACATATTCGACCACAAAGCCAAATTAGTTTATGCAGAAATCTACGAATTGCTCTAAGCTCCTCTATAAATATACGTTCCAGTGTTGTATAGCAATTGTATTGTGTAACTGTTTGTTAAATTAGATGGGCGATTGGACTCTCCATTTCAGCGATCCAAGCTGAAATGACCCAAGAAAATGCTATCAATCACCGCAAAAATTTTACTATTAGTATTAGTCTTTTGTTCTATTAAGAACTTAATTTAGAACGCGAACATTGCTATTAAATTCAATGCCTAATAATAACGTATTTGAACTTACCAATGATGGCGTGTGAGACATACTTGTCCGACCTCGAAAGATATTAGATTCCATCCTAAGATGCCCCCACTTCTTTGAAAACGTGGTCTGGGACAATGGTAAAATAATATCAAAACAAAACCCCAGTTTACGAAGCTTGGTCGGCTACCAGTATTGTTCTCTTCTGGCAAGAACCAAAACAGACAAGCAACTTGAATGAAAAGCAATTATACTGAAATTAGTCTAGAATTGTGTTCTCTTCGGCTGTGACTCCAATAACTCCGATACTTAGCGCAATTGATACCAATTGAACCTTGTTTTAGCGATTTTTGTCTACCTTCAAAAAATGACCAATTGTTCGGTATTGATGAAATAGATTAGATTTTCTAGATAAAATGCACACAAAAAAGCGTGCGTTTGTGTAATGTTCTAACAATCAAAAAAAAGTTGTTGCAATAATTTTTTATTTTTTTTGCTCCCAAATCGGATATACTGGAGAGAAAAAAGGGAGGGAGAATTTTACAACAATACTACATTTCTTGGACTTTGACAAACTTTAAATCTTGTTTACGTTATTGACACAAGAGACTAATTGCTTCCTGGTGTTTTAGTATATCCAGGGATTAGCGTACGAGGTAATAGGAAATTAAATATGGGATCGGTCCGTTAGAGCCCTCGTTGATATCGTCTAACATGGTTTGCAACAAATCAGTGACGTATTCAAAAGTGGGATTGACACTTTCGGTCTTGAACTATCAGTATCACCTTAGATGTTTTCCCTTTTTCATTCTCTGAAAAGGATTGTAAGAATAAGTCACAGAATCATGCCTAGAAATTTCGAAGTAATGTTTCGTTTCGTCAACTGATTGAACCCATTTTTGAAAAATTTCACTGTCACGTCATGTTAAAAACAGAATAATGGATTTATCCAATAAGTGGGGGAAGTTTCCAACAATGAGAAGATCGATATTCTAAGGGTTCTACTAGAATGTTTAACAAGTAGATCCAACTATAAATTTTTTCCTAACTATATACTTTACCTTTATTTTTTTTATTCAAACATAAAGATGCCAAGAAAATCATCAACCATCTTTAAATTTAGCCGGAGATATTTTTCAAAACACAATACCCGAGTCCGATTATTGAGTGTTTGTTTAAATTTTATTTTTATTTCCTATTTACTACTAATAACCTATACTACCAAATATACCAAGAATCCTAAGATGATTGAGCCAATACCACCTGTTTGTAATACAGCAAAGTTTTGAGTCGAAGAAGTGGCAGAACTAGAAGCTGATCCAGATGATGTAGAAGAAGCTTCACTTGAAGCTGCTGAAGCAGTTGACGTTTCAGAACTGGCACCACTACTAGCGGAGGAATCGGAATTGGAGGCAGCAGTTTCGCTAGCATCACCAGTTTCAGAAGCACCAGATGCTGCAGATCCAGGAGCAGTGATCCAAGATTTGGCAGTTTTACCTTCGATAGTAGTAACCTCTTTGGCATTACCTGCAGCTGTAGAAAGCATGGTTGAAATAGAAGCAGGCATCATCCAAGTATTAGCACCAACAGCTGAACACAAGGAAGTAGCCAAGAAAGTAGCACTGGCAACATCATCACCTTTACAGTTTTGAGCAATACATTGACCGACCAAACCAGCCCATTGTGGCATAACGCAGAAGCATCCAGTATCCCAATAAGGACAAGGAGTGTTTTTAGTACTGTATTTAACACAATCTTGAGCACATGAGGGTAATAAATCAACAATTGGATCAGCAAATCCGTTAATAGAAGCGGTTTTAGGAACTTGTGGGAATGTAGCAAAATCACCAAAACCGTAGTCTATAGCACCAGCTACCAAAGTAATCAAAAAAAATAAGAAGTTCATGTTTAACATATTGTGAATAGAATGAAAGAAAACAGTTGCGATGGGGGGAGGCTTTAATTTATTCTTAAATCCAAAAAAAAAAAGGAAGATGTCAAATTCATTATCAGCTGCAAGGTCTTTCTGTTGACTTTAAATATTTTCATAGATCAAAATGATTAGATTTAGTAGATTACTGGGGGTAAGACATTCACTGGGGGGAAGTTTTGTGTTTTGTGTCACCTCCTCCTCTTTAAAAAAAAGACTTATTTTTTTTAAATGATGTGCGTACGTACATTTCTCGCATTTATGCACTCTTGGCATTTTGAACGATAATTCCACCAATAGTAGCATGGTCCTTCCCATACACTCATCTAGCGATATAACCCTTGTAACATACTGACAGGTATAAGCTTTTTCATTAAAAAGTAAAATGAAAGAACCTGTTTAAAAAAAAAAAATTTTTTTAACAAAGACTTAGATCATTAATCATCAACCTTTCACTAACTTCCAAAATGGCTGTTCCTTTTGATCAACAATACTTTGTGGAAGCTGATAGAAATAACACATACGAATGGTTGATATTTTTGATAACAGTTGTTATATTGGCTAGTCATGGTGCATTATTTTACTGGATTCCAAGATATTTAAGAAGTAAGAATAAACGTAATAAATACTTTAGATTCCTCAAGCTTTGGGATATTTGGACAAGTACTGTTACTGTCAAAGGTCGCTTCCATTTCCAGCCTAGTTTGTTACTATTAGGGGTGGTTTTCGCTGGAATCAATACTGGATTTTGTTTTATTCAAATCAACGATCTCGATTATCAAGAAAAGTACTATGTTATATCTAAAAGAATCCTGAGAATTGCTATGGGTAATTTACCAATATTAATGTTTTCAGTCATGAAGAATGATTTGTTGACCACAATATCCGGGTTGCAGCATGATAGAATGGAATTCATTCATAAATGGCTCTCAAGAATGATGTGGCTTATGATCACTATCCATTTAAGTATGGCATGTTACTATTGGTTATCATTAAACTTCTTGATTATGATTATAATTCCTCCACAAATCTTTGGGTTTATGGCTTATGGTAGTTTCAGTTTATTAAATTGGGCCAGTCTTAAATTCATTCGTGAATTTGCATATGACTTCTTCTTAGTTCAACATCGTGTATTTGCTTTCATCATGTTGTTCATGTCTTTTATTCATAACAAGGGGAACAGGGCCGCTGTTTTAGTTGCTGTTCACGGTTTAGTTATTGATAGAGTGGTTAGCAAAATTTTTGCATATCTTCATGCCAAAAGGTCACCTACAAAAGGTAGATGCACATTCCGTATTGTTGATGAAGGCACTATCGTTGTAAATATACCAGTTGCTGAAGCTGGATATACATCTAAATCGTGGTATGTCAAATTTCTTCCCAAGTACAAAACATGGAAAGCTGGTCAACATATTTATTTCAATGTATCCAAAATCAAGTTTTTCCAATATCATCCATTTACAATTGCAAGTTTATCTGAAACTGGTGAAATGAAATTACTTATCAGAGTACAACGTGGGTTCACCAAGAAGCTTTTACGACACCTTCAACAAGTCGATCATGAAGAAGTGACAATTCGAGGATCATTCCATGGCCCATATGGTGCTAGATATCTTCCATTTATGACTTTTGACACTTGTCTTTTCTTCGCTGCTGGTTCTGGTGGAGCTTTTACTTTCCCTGTTTGTTTGGATTTGTTGAATCAAATAGATAGACGTAATGAAGAAAATGATCTTTTGTTCCGTCCAGCCAACCAAATAATCAAGTTTATATGGGTGATTAAGAAAAGAGATAACATTCAATGGTTTGAAGAACAATTAAAACAATTTTCTGGAAGATGTGTAGTTGACATCTATGTGACTCAAGAACAAGAGGAAGAATGCTCTTCATCACTGGAAGGAAAGAATCTGATTCTTGAATTAACAAAGACTATAACTAATGACTACAATATATTGTATGGTAGACCAGAAATTGAAACCATAATTCAACAGCATTCACAAGCATTATGTCCTAACCAATCCATGTCTGTTGCTTCTTGTGGTGGACCTGCTTTTACTAGCTCTATTAAGCAACATTGCCAGTATGCCAGGAAAGCCAAGAACTCGCCTGATGTATACTGCTATACTGAATCATTTTAGCGGGGTTCTTATAAGGTGTATAGATATATATTTATTAATTGTGTATTGGGGAATATAACAATATATATGGGTAATTCAACAATAATGATTAACATAACCAATTTGAGTTAAAGTTTTAACATACGATAAGTACTGCATATACGGTATTGTTCGTGGTGGTGGAAAAACATTCCCCATATCTCTTGGATGTAGGGCACAGCCAGATCCCGCGATAACATCACTCACTTGCCTCAACAATCAAAACCTTTTCTTTTTTTTTTTGGCTTCCTTAGTAGCAACTACTTGAAATTTGAAAGCAAATCTCGACAACATATATAAATCAACTTTAGTCCATCTAGTACTCTCTTTTTACTTACATCTACTCAGTTGTATACATGTTGAAGCATCAATTGATAGGAAGGAAGGGAAGGTTGTTTGCCAAGAAGAAACCCCAGGAGTACCCTTTATTACATCTCCACTCACTTCCATTAGAAATAATATTTGAGATTGTTCACAATCTTGCACATGATTATCCGACACTATTAAATTTAGCTTCAGTATGCAAGAAATTCAATCATATCGTCAACAAGTATTTTCTCTATCAACAGATTGTCTTCAAAACTCCAAATAAGTTTTATCAATTTTCCACGATTCATTTACTTCATGATGTCAGTAACAAAATAAACTTCCTAGAATCGATTGAGTTTATCAATCCTCAGATTAAAGGTGCACGAAATATAACTGTCAATATAGCTGGGAGTTATTCTGTGGAATCAAAAGTGAGATTGACAGATCAACTAACTTACCCTGACTTTATAACATCCTTATCAAATCTTTTCACACATGCCTTTGGATTGCAGAGTGTTGAATTCAACGAATTATCTCCAGGTTTTGCATTCCCCTTAGAGTTCAAAACAAGTAATAATATCTTTAAACGAAAGGTTGTGAAAACAAAACATAGAAGATTAAAGAAACTAATTTTGAAAGCTCAATCAGGTTGGACGATTCCGTTGAAGAATTCCCATTTATCCCTCATCGCTCAATATTTCGATGTGGTTGATGAATTACATTTGGTTAATTTTGTAATAGATAACCCAATAACACTCAAAGATTTACAAATTAATAAAATACATTTCAACTCATGTGTCTATTCGTTTAGAAAGGGAGTCAAGAAAGAAAGTATCATATTCAATAATGTTGCAACCCTAGAATTGACAAAGATTTTAAACAGCTCTGAATTATCATTGATAGACTTGGTCAAAGTAAACAATCAAGTCTTCCATCATTTATCAATAGATATTTCATCAAAATTGTTTTACTCGAACCTGACCTTTAATTTTGTCAAGTACAATCCATTTTTCCAATTGTTGTGTTCTGGAGTAGGTGGTTATTCCAAGTTGGATACGTTAACATTAACCAACTTTGAGTTGTTTGATTATTTAAGACATGAGGAAGTTCACAAAGATGTGGATTCTTGGATCGAGCCACCAAAAGATAATTTTAAAACATTTATGGAATATATATCACATATCCCCAAGTTGATTCTCGTATTGAAGAAATTCCCACCTAAAGTGAAAACTTGTGTGAAATGTGGATTCAAAGAACAACAACTGGATAAAAATATAGAATCATTAACATATGATGAATGGAAGATTTATCTTGCACCATTAGAGTTAAACAAAGATAATAATTTAATAATTTTCCGTCACGATTATAAATTGCTATACATGACATCTACCTATTGAAAAACTATATATATATAAAAAAAAAACTAATTGAATAGATTAGCGCAGAATTTTTTGAAAGGGTCAAATACTTTATGAACAAACTCTACGAATGAATTGTTATTGTCGTCTGGATTAGCAATTGGGGCAGGTGCTCCTGGCTCTGGAAATGGAGCTGGCACGGGTTCGGGTTCGGGTGCTGGAGGTGGTACTGGTGCAGGTACTGGCCCTGACTCGGGTTCTGATTGTACCTTTGGCTTTGAACTCTCCTGCTTTTCATTATTTGGTTTCTGTTGATCCTTTTTCTGTTGCATTTTTGGAGCAGGTGCAGTCACTGGAGTTGTTGTTGTTGGTGTTGATTGTATATGAAACGACTGCTGGTTATTCGTGTTCATTGCTTTGACATCTGTGTCCACTAATACTTCAATAGTATTAACAATATTCACCTTTTCCCCGTTTTCTTTCAAGAATTGGAATTTGGTTGTTAATTCTTCAGAGGACAAATCAACATATTTCCCACGATTAGCAGTGACACCAGTTTCAATTAAAGTCTGAGAAATACTTGGTGGGACACCTTTTGAAATATCTAAATTAGGATACAGTAATTGACATTTAGGAATTGAAGTTTTGAAATTCTTCAACTTTGTTTGAATCTCATTTGCATTTTGTTTCATTGATTGAATAATATAGTTGTAGTCTAATTCTGGTAATGTATCGAATTTCTTTTTCAAATGTACAAAATCACGTAACAATTTCACATCACCATTTGGCAAGAGTTCTACCAATCCGTAATTATTTGGTTCTTGACTAAACTCATAAACCAATCCACCACTGAAAACATCAATCATATCGTTTGTATATAAAACAGGAACTTCATCGAAATTTCTCGGCAACACTTCATTACATCCATATTCTGAGAAAAACATAGGTTTGGAAAACTCCTTATAATCATTGACCAAAATATTATATCCACTACTATAAAACGTTTGATCGCCACACCATTGATAAGAATTGACCCCATAAAAATCAACAGATTCCTTTGGATTATCATCTGCACATTCCAAGTATTGAGCAAGGGACATTCTATAATTCAAATCATCAGCTGCTGAATACCCCACAGGTATAGCTCTTGGAGAATTATATTCTATATAAGTTTTCACATCACGTACAACGGCTTTGATATATGGTGCAGAAACACTAGCTGAGATTTGATCATTAACAATTTCATTCCCCGCGATGAATCCCAATGTATTATTATAATGAGAAAACTGTTCGATTACTTTGAAAACATTTTCAAAATAATAAAGATTATATGTATTCCATGGTTCGTATCGATTCAAATGATGATGAGGTAATGGGGAATTGACATCTAAAAATAAATATATCCCGGCTTTGGCTAACATCGTCATGCATTTATCATGATTTAAATGTGAATTTACAGAATAAATCCGGACTGTATTGATTCCTAATTCTTGAAATAAAATTATATCTCTTGCACACCGACTTGGATCAGATAATGGATCACTATATTCAGAAACAGCAGATGAGCCACCTGGTTGATAATCGATTCCCTTTATGTAAAACTTGAAAACGTTGGTTAGTATTGGTTTTGTTTTCCAATAATTTTTTGAACTCGTAATATGGGTACTAACATACTGGTTCTTTTGTAACACTGTCTATAAAGTAGTGACCATGAATAATGATAGGATGTACATCAGCGGTTATCAATTTTGAACATATTAGAAGGGTAACGATATGTAGATATAACATATTGATTCTCTTGATGAACAACATGATAATGGTAGTTATTGAAAAAAGGTATGAATGTTTTGGTTTCTGTGGTAGTTGCAAAAAAAAAAGAGGAAGCATACCGATTTGTATTTTTGTAATTCATTCAAAATTTGCTGCAAAAATTGAGTGAAAAAAATGTTATAATATACTGAAAAACTTTTTTAATACCGATACTACAATCTCCACAATGAATTATTTCTATCCATTATTTATTTATTCATAGCACCGGGGTATGTCAACCTTATTGAGAAATATTCACCTTTGTTAATACATAACCCCTTAAGATTGATTATAGACCTCGGAAGGATTTTGCTTCTTTTTTCTTTTCTCCGTTCAGAGTGTGGGGAAATTTACTGTGCCAACTTTATTCAATGTTCCGTACTGGCAGGAATTTTAATGCGAGGAGAATCACAGGGACAAATCTTATATAATAGCACCAATTCTCTTGTCCCCTTTATCAATCTTTTTTTTTTTTTTTTTCAATTTTTGCAAACATAAAACCAACCACCATGAAATTCACAAACAAGCAAGTTTCTAATCTTTCTCAATCGCTTGAACAAGTTTTGATAGATGTTACCACATATAACAAAGATTCAAGTCCACCTTTAGTTGCCCCAGGATGTACATTAGGAGTCACCGACTTGGATTCCACCGTTTATTTAAAGTCTAAAGGAATTAGAAATCTTGATGATCCAACTCCGGTAAACAATGATGATAGTTACGCGTTCTTCTCATGTACTAAATCAATGACGGTGATGGCAGCTTTGATATTATTCGAACAAGGGAAATTAAAATTGGATGAACCAGTATCTACATACCTCCCGGAAATAGAAAACATCTTAGTTTTAGAACCAGGTTCCGTTGATAAATCCACTGGGAAATTTTTGAAACAACCAACGAAACCAAAAACTCCAATCACAAGTAAACATTTGATGACGCATACTGCTGGATTTTCATATGGTTTTATTTCTCCAGATTATTATGCTTTAATTACAAAAGGTGAGAGAATCAATGCAACTGATCCACCAATGGAATTTTTCCATAAAAAGACACCATTGATACATGAACCAGGAACGGATTGGGCATACGGACATAGTATCGATTGGTTAGGATTCGTCATTGAAAGAATATCAGGGAAGAAATTGGGAGAGTTTTTACGTGAAAATGTGTTTGATCCTATTGGAATGTCACATTGTACTTTCCATAAGAAGGATTTTTCCAATATGGTTAGAATTCATTTTAGAAAAAGAGACGAAACTTTGATCTTACTTGAAAAACTCCCAATTGCGTTGGATCCAATTTTAGATTTGGGTGGACAAGGTTGTTTCGGAACTGTGGGTGATTATTTGAAATTCATTAGAGTGTGGCTTAATTATGGTTTATCCCCAGACACAGGAAAACGAATCCTTAAAGAATCAACTGTTAAATTTGCCATTCAAAATCATTTACCTGAAGATCTAGATGTTGAATTTATTGGGTTATCACATAATGTCCTTGATGAAGAAGAATATCCAGATAGGAAAACAGATGGGTGGACATTGACTGGTAATGCATATGGACTGAATGATTTACCTACTGGTAGACCAAAGGGGTCTAATTATTGGTCTGGTGTTGCCAATTTGAACTTTTGGATTGATTTCGATAATCGGATCGGTGGGTTCTATGCCGTGCAAGTGTTGCCGTTTATGGATGAGTACAATATAGAAGGATATGCCAAGTTTGAGACTGAGGTATATAAAGCTTTGGATGCTAGTAAGAAAGAACAAGGTAGTAAGTTGTAGTTTTTGCAGATACAAGTAATTATATTTATTATAATACAAACGTTTCTTAGATGGTATTTGAGTAGTCAAACAAAGCTCTCTCTTCTCTCATAAATGTACGTCGTTAAGACGACGAAGATGTATAATTAAAAACAACAAAATTAAACGAAATAGATTAAAAAAGTATACGGAACTATATTACTGGAATAAACAACTAATTTTTAGCTTCGCTTGAATCTGGGTTACTAGAACCATCAGCGACACCATCGATGTGAGGAATTGGTTGTGGAACACTACTTGATCTAATTGGTTCCAAAACATATGGGTTAGTTTCTGGGTCTTCAATAGCGTATTCACCCATTTGAGCCAAATCAGTACCTAATAATTCTTCATCTTCATGTAATCTGATACGTAAGAATGGGATTCTGTCCATAGCTAATAAAATAATAGAAGTGACGCAAAATGACCAAGCAGCAATAGCACAACTACCTGCTAATTGGTAACCTAATTGTTTCCAATGATGGTTCATCCAACCACCATCAATTTCAGTTCCATCAATCATGGCAACGTAATCAGCTGCAAATATCCCGGTCATGAAGTTTCCAACAAAACCACCAACACCATGCAAAGCCCAAACATCAAGACCATCATCAATATCAAGAAGACCTTTAAGATCAACAGCGTAGTTACAAATGATACCTGGGACAACACCGAAAATAACAGCAGTATAAACTGGAACAAAACCAGCAGCTGGAGTAATACCAACTAAACCAGCAATGGCACCAGTACACAAACCAACAGCTGACCATTTACCACCAGTTCTGAACCAGTCGACTAACATCCAGGTTAAACCACCACAAGCAGCAGCAAGATTGGTGTTAACACAAGCGTACCATGAACGAATGGAAGCGTTACCGGTGGAACCACCATTGAAACCAAACCAACCGAACCAAAGGAATACAGTACCCAAGACAATTGAAGAAACAGAATGTGGTTTATATTTAGGAACTTTACCTTGGGCAACTGGATCATGTCTTTTACCTAACCAAAGGGAATAAGCCAATGCAGCGAAACCAGAGTTTTCATGGACTGGACCACCACCGGCGAAATCCAAAGCACCTAAATTCACTAACCAACCATTTCCACCCCAAGTCCAATAAGCAATTGGACAGTAGACAACAGTCATCCAGATGAACAAAAATACCATCATTGGACCTAATCTGGCACGTTCACAACCGGCACCAACCATCAAGATTGCAGTGGTTGCAGCGAACATACCTTGATATAAACAGAATAAAATATCTGGTAAAGTTTTAACAATTGAAGGAGCACCCAATACATCTTTAAGACAGAAGTTTTCTAAAGTACCTAAAAAGACAGAACCATTATGGGCAAACACAAGAGAGTACCCCCACCAGAACCATTGGAATGCTGCAACACAAGCAGCCATCAAAGCTGCCCACATTAAAGATAACGCGTGTTTCTTACGAGAAATACCCGAATATAAGAGACCAACACCAGGAATCATAATCCACACCAAGGCACTTGCAGTACCGATCCACACCATATCGGCAGCTTCGAATTGATCGTTCAAATTGACTTTGAAGACATCACCTCCAGTTCCAGTTTCTGTGAAGTTTGACATTGTTGTTTAAGCAAATTGAAACAAAGTAGAGATTGTAGAGTAGGAAAAGGAAAAGAGGAATCCAAAAAAAAAAAATATAGTAGGGATCTACACATAAGGCGGGATATGTGGGTGGTTTATATATGGGCAGCTCGTGCTTCTTTTGGAGGGAGGTCAGGAACTTCTTTACGAGGCTGGATGCACACATAGTATGGTTTTGGCATTTAAGATTTTATCTCTTTGTTGATTGTTGCATTATCAGCCAATCAAAGTAACTTTTCCATTGAACACAAAAACGAAATAAGTGATAAGGATAGCACAAAACGGCCAAGAAAAAAAATTAATTTAAGTGTACACCGTACACCACCACCACCTAGAAATAGAAATAGAAATAGAAAAACAGATTTGAAAAAAAAATTTCAAATAATCAGAGATAAGCAATATGCAGGATTCCTGAAACGGATTTCGAAAACACACAATACTTAACTAAGGGTACTTTTCACACACATGAGACGATGATTTCTACTTTGACAACAGATTAGTCATGGTGAACGTGGCTTTGTCATGCGTTCAATTAACATGTTCTGCTTTGTATGACCGCTCCCTCGCCGGTTTCGTTCGTTCTCTTCTGACAAGACAACATCTCACACAATTGAACGATCATCAATTTGCAACATTGGAATCTCTTTATTTGAATAATAACGAGAGAGAGAGAGAGAGACGATTAAAATACCATATACGCCAGTACGATTATGCACAAATCTGTAATCGTCAAAAAAGACACAATTTGTCAACGGACTTTGACTAATTATTAGGACCGACCAAACATCTGCATCCTGCAAACAGGTCATCTTGCGTTTAATTACGTATTTTTTATTTGCGTGAGTGGACAATTGGTGCCGTAAGAAATCAAACTAGTAATTTACTAATCTAATTTTTACTCTGGCTTGTGTGTGAAAGTATCACAGAAATTAAACGTCTCGTACTAGATGTGAACAATGAATTAATCCATGCATGCAAATCAGCCGGTATAAGTCGGTTCTAAAAGATTTATATGTATAAATTATTACCATCGCAAGTAAACAGTATATAAAAATATTTTGATCTGGGAAATTGGACAACTTTATATTATACTGGGTTGTCCACATTATTTGTAGGAAAAAGTATTAATGTTGTCCTTTGGACTATAAATGGTAACTTTGCAACTATGTTGTTTCTTCATAGCCAACTACGTGGTGTTGTTATTTTAGCAGTAGTAAGAATAGAAAATATACAGGAACTATAGATATACTAATGGCACAAAATTCACATAGTACTGCTCTGCATTATCTTCAGAACAATCACGGCAATTTACCTCGACTGGTTAGTTTATCTTGCCCTGCTTTCTTTTTATCTTCCGGTCCCCCTCCTTATTGTTTATTACAGAGTTACAGATCGTCTGGGGTAAAACGTCATACGAAAAGCAACACCTAATGATTTTTTTCTTGTCCAACTCTAATTGTTAAGAAAAAAAAGATAGGTATCAATGTTATAACGATATGTGATTTAATTTTAATTGGTTGATAGTTGATGTTTTTTTGGATGATAAAATATTTTGTCGTACCAATAGTAAAAGTATAATCTTCCCAGTATTTCGCTGTTTTGATGGATTCTATATTGTCGGATGAGGAGAACTGTAATGCTTCATCATCATCATCAATGTCTACTAGATTCTCATCTACATTAATGGTGAAGATTCGATGGGCAGCCTCCCACTTCTACAGTGTCAATCCTTATATGCAGTCTGTACATATAATACTTCAGTTTGGCTCAGTTCTCACTGTTAATATTAATTCTTTAATGCCATTTGTCCAAAACGATGAAAAATCAGTGAAGAAAAAAACAACAATCCCGTTTTATCCTAGCAGCAAAATCAAAACAATTAACTGCACGAGAACTTCAATACTACGCCCCACATTTCTTCAACGATATTGACACAGCTGTCTATAACATATAAATAAATAAATTACAAAAAAAGAAGATCAAGTTTAGGATGTCGCAAGAAGATTTCAATTTTGCAACAACCATCTTAACTTCAAAGACCCCACAACAGGCCGCAGCCATAATTCCAAACGTGGTCACCGGATCCACTGGAGTTAACAAGGATTTGATCTCATGGTTTAAACTGTACAGTTCTACATTGGACAAATACAACCAGGATTTGCAACATTTGATTGATGAAGCTAATAAGATTGCACATCGTAGTAATATTGGGTTCAACAATTTTCCTCGTAACTGGAATTGTTTGCTTAATGCTATTCAAATTGAACATGATAGTAATGACACTGTTAATAAGAATATCAAATTGGAAGTTATTGCTCCATTGAAAGAATTGATAGATAAAGATGTCAGAGTTTCGGAATTGATTGTTAATGGACAAGAATTACAAGAAATCAGTAGTAATTTGAATAGAGAAGGAGAAATTCAATGGAATTATAAAGCTCCACAAAGTTTCCAAAACTTGGAAGATTTTAAGAAAATTGAAATTCAATTGATGTTTGATGTTATTTTGAACTTTTTCCAAATCAACAATGGGAAATATACAAAAGCATTGAAGAATAATGAGAATTCAACTAATTATTTGTTGGGAAGTTACAAATTAGATACTGAAATGCAAAATCAGTTGAATTATTTGGTTAATACTCAATTTACTGCTCCTAAACTCGTACAACCTCCACCACCTGTGCCAGATAGTAAGCAAAAGAGAATGAGTTCTTTTACCAAACCAGAGAAACAAGCTTCTCCAAAGAAACCATCTACAATAAAATCAAGAGTGGGATCAATCTTTGGAAGAAAAAAGAAGAAGGAAAAGTTCACTGGTCAAGAATCAATTGCTGAAGATGAATCACTTTCAGAAGTTTCTTTACCTCCGGTTAGAACAAGAACTTCTTCAATGTTGTCTCGTAACAACTCAACAAGAAGATCTTTTATTGATCGTTTCCACAAAGAAGAACCAACTCATCCTTACACTTCAAGACCAGAACAACACCTGCCATTGGTAAGATCTGAGTCGGCTTTTGAAAAACCTCAGCCGGCCGAACCTAAATATGAAAAGTCACAACCAAAACTTCCAGAAGCAGAACAACCTCAACAAACTGTAAATGAACCAGTGGAGAAACAAAGAGACTTTCCACAAACTCAACAGCCTTCATTTGCAGAAACAAAACCGGTTGCTGCTGCTGTTGGAGCTGCTGTAGCTGCTGGTGGAGCTGCTGCCGTGGCATCAACTCAACAACCACATAATTACTTGAAGGAAACCACCGCCCCAGTTAACAATATACCGCCAGCAACTCCAACTCATGATAAATTCTTGTCTCATAAGCCATTGCCGGAACCTGCTGATTCTCCAAATGTGGTCAAGTATAACGATTCTGACGATTCATCTACAGATGAGCAAGGAGCTTCATTACTTGAACAACATGAATTGGAAGCACCACCTGCTTCATCACCATTTGTGACGCAACATATTCAAGTTCCTGGTTCATTCCCTGCTCCATCTCGTCATAGTAGTGATGGTATTTATTCTTTTGAAGCTGGTGATGATGCTAAACCTATTGAAGCTACACCAAGAACAGAACAAAATGGGTTTGAACCTTTACCTGCTCCTAACTTGTCACCTGAAAAGACTCTTGCTCCTCCACCTCCTCCATCTAGAAAGGTTTTACATCATGATGAACCATCAGTAAGAGATTCCACTGTATTCCATAACTTACCTTCAGCTGCACCATCCGGGAGAGAATCCATGATGGCACCTTTGATTAGTCAAGATACTGGCCATTCATTATTGAAAAGTGATTTCAGACATCAAAATTTGAATTCCACCGTGGGATTAAGTTCATCAATTGCCGAAGTCATTAATGCTAATTTTAAAGATGGTCAATTACAGAAATCACAAGTTGTTGGTGAAATTGCTTTTAATTATAATGGAAATTCCGATGAACCTCTTTTAGTGAATATTCCTAATGAATTTGATAAACTTATTGTTAATAAAACTTTCATAGAGGAATTAGGACAAGGAAATTATAAAATTCATCCATCGTCAATCACTTCAAAGACTCTTGGTGGGTTAAAATATCTTTTAAAATCAACAAATGTACCAATTATAATTCAACAAATTTGGAAATTTGAACCACATCAATCAAGTTTAATGGTTAGTATTCGTTCAACAACCCCTATTGTATTGGAGAATTTTGTTGTTTCTGTAGCTTTGAATCAAGATATTCAAGCAACTTCAGCTTCTTCTAAACCTCAAGGTGCTTTTAATAAAGAAAGAAATAGAATAACTTGGAGATATACAGAACCACTTTCATTGAATGGTGAAGAAAGATTGATTGCAAGATTCATGACAAATGGATTGGGTTCAGAACATGAATCTGGTGTTCAAATCAAATTCCAAGTTAAAGATCCAGAAGTTAAATATTGTACCATATATGGTGAAGATAACCAAGAGATACCCACTTTTAGAAATTTGGTAAGTGGTAGTTATAGTGGTAATTTTTAAAAATGCTAATGATTAAAAAAGAATTTAAAATAAAATAAAATAAAACAAAATTAAGTAAAGTAAAAACCAAAAAAAAACCAAGAACTTTCCTGAATATTTAATTATATATATTTATATTATATATACGTTGTGTGTAATTTTAAACAAAAATATGTGTTGCTTTTTTTTTTATGATCACTTACTATGCTTATGCCAATGCCAATTGCCCTGGAACTCAACTTTACTCATCTTTACTTTTTACATCTTCAGGAGTCAAAGAATCATAAGCTTTTTGTAACCCAGAAATTTGTTTCTTTAAAGTATCAATATCTTGTTGTTTCAATTCATTCAAATGTTTCAATTTTTCAACTTCAGTAGCTTCATCATCATCAACAACTTTCAATTTTGATTCACGAAGATGTTTTTCTTTAACAACCATCTTTCGAACAATAGTAACCACTGTTCCAATAGCAACTTGTAAATATAAAATAGCACCACTTAAATAAAGATTACGTTGTGAATAAAATTTACTAGCTAATCGATCATAATCAATTCCAAAATGAGGATTTGTTTCAGCATCTGCATATTTATTTAATCTTTGTACACAATCTAAAAGTTGTAAACTCATTAATATAATTGAAAATACAACTCCAACTCGACAATTTTGATTCTTTTGCAACGCAAATGTTAAATCAACAATTTTTTGTCGAACAACATAAGGTAATGGAGAAACTAATACTAATAAAGTAATCATCTGACCAATTAAGGTGCAGAACACTAATGACATTTGAAGACTCATGATATGCTAAGGAGGGGGGAGGTGTAATTGATGTAATTGGAATTGAACAAAGGGGGTTCAGGGGACTGACTGATAAATAAGACCAAAAAAAAAAAAAAAAAAATTTGGAAACAGATTTCGTTTGGCATTGCCACTAGAATATTTTTTTTTCCCGCTTGCTTCCTTCTTTGATTGTCGCTGTGAAATATGAAATTAGCGCAGGGGCTTATTATTTTTTTTTTTTGCGGCCAGCATAAATTCCATTTCTACACTCAGACACACGTGATAATATGATAAATATATTAAATTAAGACTACTACTACTACTTTATTTTCTTCTTATAATTTTTTATATCTTTATAAACCAGTAACTCGTCTAGCGTAGTTGTAAGCAAACAAACTAAACAATGCCATACATGCTACAATTCCCCAAAACCATGCCAAACCTTCATAATCTTGTCCAGGAACCAAACAATTCATCCCCCATAACCCAGTGACAACATTAATTGGCAACACAATGGTACCCAAAATGGTGATTTTTCCCAATACATCATTGGTATCATTATTCACTTTTGTCATATCAATATTTATTTGAGCTAAATAATTGGAATGGAATCTTGCTAATAATTTCTCATAATGACCTAATGCTTGTAACATGGTGACTATATGATCTTGAATATCTCCCATATACATTCCAATTTCCAGATTTGCTCCCTCTAGTTCATTAAATCTTTTACTGAATGCTTTAATCACGTCAGCTTTCGATGATAATAATCTCATTACTGACATGACTCGTTTACGACACTCACCGATTCGTCTCAACATATCACCCTTACGTTTCCATCCAAGTATTTTGGAAGATCTAGTTCCACTTGAACTACTAACGGATTTAACTAATTTGGGACCAAATCGATCATCAACCATTGATTTTGAACGTGATCTCCATACAAACACATTTTCTTGTGGTTCAACTTCATCTTCACTTTCATCCTCTGAATCAGATTCTCCTGAATGCATCTTCAAAATGGCATCTTCGATAGAATTTACCTCGGTTTCTATATTTTCAATCATTGGAGCAAACGAATCAGTAATATCATCGATCAATGCATATGATATCCAATCGGAAGTTACAGCAAGGTAATCTTTCAACATTCTTGCACGTCTTCTCACATTTATAGGATGTGGTGTTGGTGAAAAATGAAAAGTTATGACACCCGTTTTGAAAACTATAATGTACATGTTTAATGGCAGTAATTCTCCTTCTCTAATCTTTTTCTTCTGTGATTTAGCTGAAGTTGTTGTGTGTTTGTCCATATATGATGACAGTTTTCTTTTCCTATTAAAGAGTGATTTCAATAATTTTAAAGGAGATTTGGATTCAAAAACACTAGCACTGTCGGAACCAGATTCATATAATTCTTGCAATCTGTTCAATTTCTTTTCTTGTTCTTTAGCTCTTTGTCTTCTCTTTTCATGAACAACATCAAATGATGTAAAACAAACAAAATAATATGATTTGAATAATTCTACTTTCTCTCTGGTTTCACCAAGGAAAATATCTTCAGTAGTCAAGGGATGTATTCCAAATGTTTTCGAAAGAACTTTCATTTCTTCTTCTGAAGGATCCAATACATCTAACCAAAATGGTTCACGTCGATCCCCTAATGGTTCATGTAAAGATCCAGGTAAAGGTGTTTCGGGACGGGATTTGGTTAATGGTTGTAGATTTGTGGAAGAAACAGAGTCCAGTTTCATATGAATCGAAGCAGGTTTGTTGGTGGTTGGTGGGAAAAGTTCTTCAAGACTTTGGTAAATTTTGGATTTATCTTCAACTAACCCCAGTAAAATTGGTGAATGTATGGTTTTCAGTAAATCCTCTCGAAAATAAGTAAATCTACAAACTTCTTTATCTAGTTTACCCTTTTTATCTTTTAAAATCGGTGGTATATTTTCTTGAGATCTTTCCCAAGGTTGGATAGGTGTTGGGCGGATTTTGAATGATTGATTCGCCAGATTTAAAGAACTTACTTCATTGACTTTGTAGTTATCTATCAAGGGGGTACTCTCTGTGGCATTATCGTTTTCATCATGTACAATGTCTTCACCAAAATTTACTGATGGCCCTATATCCCCTCCTGCTAGTTCTTCCAACTCCTCCTTAATGAATTCCTCCAAAACATGCAAATCTGGCCAAACATTTGTTGTTTTCACGTCTTCACGGTAATCGGGAAAACACACATCATCCAACGACGTTGAATCACTGGAATGTTCTGATGAAGGGTTTGATTCCCCAAATTCGGAGTATGAATAATGTTCGTCGTTTCGATCGTCATACAGATCATGCCATGTTTGGGATTTTGTAAATTGTCTCTGTTCATTTGTGAACTTGTCCATATCTACTGCGAGTGCAGTAGGTGAGATCGTGGCATCATCATAAGTTGATGATTTTCTCAACAATGTCTTCAAATTTTGATTTGTCAATGGTAAACCAGAATGCTCTCTATTGGACTCATGATGGTTATGGAAATGACCATTTGATCTTCTTCTGGTCTTGGATGGTGCTGAATGTAAGCGGGCTAAATCATTCACATTTCTGTGATCAACAAAAGCCCCCGAATTGATAAGTTGATCCAATGAATTGGAACTATTTTTTGCATGATTCATCCCGTTGTTTAAATTTGTAGTTGATGAGTCGCGTGACTGGTCGTCATCTGGAACGTAACTTGGCATTTGAAATGACATTCTCTTTTTTAATTTACCCATTAATGTATAGTGGTATATAATATATGTCTGTGTTGGTTGTGTTCAAGAAAAAAAAATGATAGCAAACTTGAATGTCACTGAAAGATTGCTTTTTTTTTCGTTTGTTTGATTGCTTATGAGATCCTTTTTATACTTCTGGTACTCCTTGGCGGTAAAATGAACACAGAACAATCGAAATAGAAGAGAAGAAAATTTTCGGAATGAAAATTTTGCAATTGTGTTAGAAATGCAATAAATTAAGATCACCAATGCTTGAAATTACATTAGTGATTTAGTCTGTAATACTACAATTTGTGTGCATAAAACCAATGGAGCGGGATTTTTTTCCCTTTCATGGCTGATCCCTGGAAGCCCGTGTTTTTTTTTTTTCGCTTTAATTTATACGTTCTCTCGCAGTGGGCCGCAGGCTTAGTGCGCAACTACAAGAAGAATGTGTCATAAGGCGGCGCTCGCCCCATTATCCTCGTCCCAATCAGGACCAATTATTGAAATGCGCTTTTATACAATGGCACTTTTTATTTGTAATATTATAATATAACATAACATAACCTAACCTCAATACATTGACTATCACCAATCGTTCAACTCACTCTGTCTCAAAACATCTTAAGCCTTGTTGGATCTCATAGGATTCAATTCACAACGTACTCTATTTATAGAACATTTATAAATGTAACCACTACCCCCCATTTTAGTCATCAGCATCACTAATCTCTTCTTCTTCTTCTTCCTTTTTGCTTGTTTTTACCACTGGTTCTGATGGCAATGACGCAATTTCCTTCTCCTTTTTAACGTTTTCTTTCTTCTCTTTCACATGATTCGATTCTGCTGCTTTTTCAACAGGTGATCTGTCTTCTTTTTCAACTATCTTTGTTCGTTTATTAGAAGCACCTCCATTCAATTCATCTAACGCGTTTTGAATCTTATTTGTAGCTTCTAATAACTTATAATATGCATCTTCAGTTAATGAGATCCCTTTCTTTCCGGGTCTTTTAACCCCATCTTTATCAACGTAAAATTCTCTGATATCGACCAAATTGACATTATTGAATTTACGAACAGTGATTTGTTTCTTCAGATCTAACGATATTTCAACTTCCTTGGAAGGGGGGCCAGATTGTGATGATGCACTTCTTTTATATGCCATGATGATTGTGATGCGTATTATATATTATGGTTGAAAAGAAGAAGAAGGTTGGGTTACGCGTTCGGAAAATACTCCTCCTATAAATTTTTTATGTCTTGCTCTAAGTCTGTCTGTCTGTCTTTTTTTTTGTCACCTATTACTTCTCTCTATACAAAAACATTATATAAATCAACCCCCGTCTTCAATGGTTGCCACTTGGCCAAGTTTCATTCATATGTTCACCCAAGGATGTTTGCACCTTCTCTACTAATTCATCGTCATTGAACACTCCATTTTTAACATCCCAATAACATTGAATGGCCGATTCCAATTCCTTAATATTGGAAACTCCCAACACAATACTTGATTTAAATTTAAATAACCATTCACGAATAGCAAAACGAGTAGCCAATTCAGCCATTTCTACATTTTCTTTAACTTTCAATTCTTGAGCGATTTCATAAACTCTTTGTTTCAACTCTTTTGATGCCGGATGAAAAGAATGAGTTTCTTCTGATCTTAACAATGACATAGAAATAATTGATGCATTCAATAACACTTTCACACCGCAATCATATATAAATTTATCGTAATATTCAAACAACAACGTATTTTGTAAACATCCATTAGAATAAGATAATATAGCATCAACTGGTCCAATTTCATTTTTGCATCGAAGGGCAATCTCATACAAGAATTTAACAGGGTATCCCGAAATACCAAAATTTTTAATCAATCCTTCATTTTTCAATAATTGTAATTCTTTTAAAGCATCAATGATCTTGTCAGATTCAACAAATTCAATATCGTGCATATATACCAAATCCAAATAATTGGTACCTAATCGTAATAATGATCTCTCTACAGATGCACGAACACTGACTCGTGAATAATCAAATTCATCCAATTTCACTCTGCCTGCCTTGGTACAAATGTAATATTTATCACGAGGAAATGAGATTTCTTTCAATGCCTTGCCGATGATCTCTTCTGAAGGTCCATAATATGGTGATGTATCAATTGCATTTAATCCTTGTTCAAATGCCTTCTCAATTAATTCTTGTACGGGGATCGAATGCGGGTCGGAACTATATTGATAATTGAAAACGGCACCGCCAATAATCAATGGTGGTAAATTCTTAATTGAATATGGTTCAATTACTTCTGTTTTCCCAATTGGATCTGGCATCTTGATATCTGATTTTCAAATCTGGTATTTTCTTTTTAAATGTCGAGATCAAAAATTACGTTCACGCACTTTACTAGTAAATTTTTTTTTTCTAGTTCCATAATAATATTACATTAAGTTCAATCTATACAGTATTAATAACTCTAAAATAAATCATCACCTTCTACAATATAATTGCCAGGTACCAAACCAATCATTCCTGATGATTGGCTACAGTTCTCACCTAACTCACAGACAAACCAATTATCTTCTTGTTTATGTAAAATGTACATTTGCCAACCTTTTCTGAAAAATAATTCTCCTTCGTGCTGTGGTTTAAAGGAATACCTTGCTATAGCTTTAACAACAAATGGTTTCTTGTTTATAGGTGTGAGTTTTACAGATGGCCTCAATGATAATGATTTGGGTCTATTGAAACTGATCGAATCATACCTCTGAGCAACTTCATCACGATCATCAACAAAATCAGATTTTGGACGACCGTTTCTTAAAGATCTTCTAAATTGATTGACATCTCCATTTCCACCAGCATTCAAATCTTCAAGAGCCTTGGCAATAAAATCAATTGAGAAATCTTTCATTACTGGTACCTTCTCCTTCTCTGGTTCAGGTAATTTAGGCATGCGCTTAAACTCATTGGTAGCTCTGCGGCTGATTTTTTCTTGTACTTCTTGAAGCTGTTTTTCCTTTCTTCTTGGTGATGCCCAATTTCTTTCCGAACCATAATCTGAAGATCCATTACTTGATTGTAATCTTTCATCTTTCGAGAACACATCATCTGAATAATTGGAGTGGTAATCTGACGGTGGTTTTCTGGTTGGTGATGGTGTCTTGTTCATATTTCTAGTTGGAGATAATCGTGGAATCGTTGCCCGAGATATTTCTTGGGGTATTGGGCGTGGTTCATGTTGTACTGGTTTAGATTGGATAGTGGTATCCAGTCTCGCATCATCAACTTGTTTTGCTTGCCTTTGAGGACTTCCATTGGAAGAATATGTCGAGTATGTTCTGTTGAGTAAAGTCGAACAATCAGGGTTAGCGAAATTCAGAACTGTATATCCGATGTGAGGTTCTTCGCAACCAGTCAGATAATCAACAAATTCCGGGTCATTATAAATTTTGTTCCCCGTACCGTAATTTGCACTGAACTCTTCAATATCTGTAACTGGCTGTATCTGGGCAAACATTGGTCTTGCCAAATCAACTGCCTGATCCTGGTCCACACACAAGGTTGCGATATTATTACAATAGTTGAAACAATTGATTTTTGTAACTTGAATTCTTTCAATCTCTAGTTTGTAAAAATCATTTAAAGATATACTCCAGTCTCGTTTGTAAATATCATTTATTTCCTTAAAGTTTACTAATGCCATATGATAATTTTGCCTTGTGGAATTTGTTTGAGCATTAATTTTATTGAATTTTTGTTGGTTTTTGTCCAATTCTCGTCCCCATGTTGTTTGTAACAGTAGTCTTAATGATTTTAATTGTGTAGTCTCTTCTTGATATTTAGATTTGAAATGACTCAATTCTTTCAATGCTTGTTGCCGTTTTATCACCACTTTGCTCATGTGGTGCTCCAATTTGTTTACTCTTTGACAATATAGTTGTTGGAAAGTTTGCATCTTCTCCAAATTCATGTGACTTATTGTTTTAACAAACTTGTGATTGTTGTTTATCATTTGTTGGTTTTCCATAGTTAGCTTATCAAGCGATTGTTTCATCGTTCCTGTTTCATGGGTGCCGAGTAGACATTTATTCTGGAGTTTATCCAACTTTTTCATGTATTCTTTCTCGATATTGATTTTTTCTTGATAAAATGTGATGATTTCGTTTAAAGTATTTCGAGAATCCTTTATCCTTGTTGTTATTACCTCAAAACTCTTTTCCGGAGAGTTTCCCCAGAAGTTATTAACAAATTGGGTTGCTGATGGTTGTGGGTTTGACATTCGCATTGGGGGTGGGTATTTAATAAATATTGGTATAAAAGAACGGTGATATAAGTTAAGTATGTATGGTTTGTTGTGGTTTGCCTTCTAGAAAAATTAGTTGTTAATCTAATTTAATGGATCTTTTTTTTTTTCTTACAACAGATTTACAGAATTTATGGCAACCAATTAAGGTGTAAAACTCATCAGTTTATAGATAATTCCAGACTTCCCTTCAGATTTTTTTCTTGCTCAATTAGGCGAAAATGTAAATACTTCATTTACATCTCACTCGAAAAAAAAATGCGTACGCCAATCTCGGCATGCATATTATTTGCAACATGAAACAAGCGGCTACAGTCAACTCATGTACAACATATGGAACAGTTTTGGCAGCCGAGTAGTCTATAGCTACCAGTTACTTAAAAAGTGTGACCAAATATACATAGTTCAAGAGATGAGATTGGGACAATTTTTTGTATGAAGAGAATTGTGGCGGGGTCACTACACCATGCGATATACTCGAATTATAGTTAAACCATGAAGATAAGTCAGCTGAAATAAAAAGAAATGCAATGATAGATTGTAGTTATTGTATTGCTGATTCTGTTTATAGAGAATGGAGAGATGAAATTGGTTACTATTATATTTGGGCTGTAAATTTAACGAAATTTCTCAGAAATTAAAGTAAGTTAATACAATCTCTACACGTCTTGCCTAATCATACAGTTTTATTATTTTTTATTCATATTACTGAACTACCTTAACTTTCCAACTCGAGGGGAAGTATATTATTCAAACTATTTGACCGGTTTTATTCATACTAATAGATTCATATGCTGATTTTAACAAGCAGTTGATCTTATGCCATCCCCTCGTGGGATATCTCAACACCAACAATCGTATGGTTTAATTGACAAGGGCAAGAATGAAAGAAATAGTAGAAAGAAAACATAATGTAGAGTCCGATGTGTAATGCCACAAGTAGTAATTTATGTCGTATTAATATTATCAAAACGGACAAAAGGCTGAACATTTTAGCTCACGTGCTCGTTATTTTTTTTTGGAGTCAGTCTTTTACCCCGGCAAACAAACAGGGACACTGCACTACTAATTTAATTTAACAGAAAAAAAAGAAAATAATATCAAATGTCAATTCATCCGAACATTTTAGGTTGCTCACGGACCGAAACAAAGAATTTACAGATTCATTTTATGCAAAAATTTGCGAAACCTCAAAACTACTTAAATAAATCACAATATCCTACAACAAAAAAGGGACCCATTTCAAAATTAGCATACCCCAACACATACAGAACGCACCCCACATGATATAGAATGTCGCTAGAATCTTTAAAACAATCAAAAGCATATATCTGGACATCCAAAGTAATTTCCTTTCTTATAGGACAATGGTTTTTCATTTTTCTTGGGGTTTTCATTGCATTGGCACATTCTTACCCTCAATTTGCTAAACAAGGAGGGATGATCCGAGCAGAATATTCTATTGGGTATGGTGCCGTTGCGGTTATTTTCCTTATCAGTGGGTTATCAATGTCTACTAAGCAATTATTAGTAAATGCAGCTAATTGGAGAGCTCATTTCACTGTGTTAACTATGTCTTTCTTAATTACTAGTTCTATTATATTTGGTATTGTTCTGGGAATCAAAGCAAGTAATAATGGGAATATCGATGATTGGTTGTTAGTCGGGTTGATTGTCACACATGCTTGTCCAACTACGGTTTCTTCAAATGTGGTGATGACAAAATTGGCAGATGGGAATGATATTTTAACCTTGTGTGAAGTGTTTATTGGAAATGTTTTGGGGGCATTTATCACTCCTGCTTTGTTGCAATTGTACATGAAAGGTACTTGGGAGTTTGGGAACCCAAGTCATCAAACAACTGGAGATTCGAGCATTAAAGAGTTGTACGCAGATACCATGAAGCAAATTGGATTATCTGTTTTCGTCCCATTATTCGTTGGACAAGTGATTCAAAATCTATTCCCCAAGCAAACAAAATGGACTTTGACCACTTTTAAATTAAATAAAGTTGGGTCATTTATGTTGTTGTTGATTATGTTTCAATCTTTTTCAACTGCGTTTGCTCAACATGCATTTACAAGTGTTAGTCATGTATCTATTATTTTCCTTGTTTTCTTCAATATTGGTATTTATTTGTTTTTCACAGTATTGACATACATCTACGCCCGTCCTTTCTGGGTGAAGAAATGGTTTTTTGAAGAGCCAAACGAATCATCAACTAGGATTTACCGTTATAGTTATATGTTGTTCCGCCCATTTTATTACGATAGAAAAGATACCGTTGCCGTCATGTTATGTGGACCAGCAAAAACTGCCGCATTGGGAGTATCATTGGTATCCTCCCAGTATGGATCACATAACCCAAAATTAGGTATATTATTGGTTCCCTTGGTCCTATACCAAGCTGAACAGGTGATGACTGCAAATATATTGGTCAATTTCATGAAGAAATGGATACACGCAGAGGATAAGACACCAGAAGATGAAGAAGCTACAATGGAGTATCAGGGGTCAGATAGTGATCCCAAAACATAGAATTCTTTTATACATATACACGTTTTATTTATTGGTTATTTTTTTTTTTTCATTTCTTAGAATCCAAACTCTCCTAATTCTTGTTCAAGTTTCTCTATTGTATCTTGGAGTTCATTTTTATTTGCTATCAATGAGTCTAGTTCGTCAAATCTTCTTGTTTTGGTATAATCTTTAATCAAGTTCTCAACTAAAAATCGTTGCTCATTCATCACCATCAATTGTTCTCTCATTTCTCTAATTTCCTTCTTGGTAAGTCTAGGTGGTGGTGGTGTTGAGGTTTTCGGTATCACCGTTTTCTCCTTAAAGTTTTCTGTAATTTCCTTATATTTCAATAAATTGTCTTGTAAGAACAAAGTGACCGATTGATAAATATTACTAATTACTTTCTCAAATTGTAAGTACTCCTCCCGAATGGTTAATTTTTCTTCATTCATATAAAAATATGAGTTTCGAAATTGAATTAACGATGTTTCCAAGTCCTTTAAAGTATGAACCAATTTGTTCCTCAACTTACTTGAATCCTTATTCTCATTCACCAACAATTCATATTGTGGAATCAATTTTTCAATTTGCTGCCTTTGTAATAGCATTCCTTCATACACGATAATTATCTCGTTATTGTTGTCAACATTTCGTTTCCAGTCAAATAATAGTGAGTCCTTGCAATTGACGCAACAACGGAACTGTAATTGCTCGTCTGGAAGTGCTGGTTGCATTTCGTAATTTAATTGAGGTAATTTTTCAACCAATTTAACCAACGGGACATTAATTGAACAACCTTTGCGTATTCCATTTGGATCATCACACACAACATCGCCACATAACCGACAATGATGTCGTCTTATAAATAAACCAAAATTAACAAAACATATAGAACAATTGTTTGTATCAGGGGCCCAATTGACGATATTGTCAATGGCTGAGTTATCCATTAATTGATTAGTCAATTTTATAAAATTCCGCTGAATCTTGGTTCTATGCAATTGTTGTGACTCTATCTTTGCTTGTCTTTTGTTTTTGAATTGTTCCGTAAGGTCCACACTATTGATCTCGACTGGTCTTCTATTGAAAAAGCACGTCTCGCAACAGCGGCACCAAACACCCGATGAATCGTATTGAGGTATTTTTTCACTTCCTTCTGGGTTTCTTAATCGTACCTTGTAATGAGTGTGTTCATTACAAAACAATTTGCCACATTTCCGACAGTTGACGATACCATTCTTTACATTTAGGGGTTTATTACAGATGTTGCACCGGTTTGTTGAAGACTGCTGTTTCCAGTGCGATCGTATTATGGATACACTGGGAGCATTATACTCTGAGTCTCCTATACTGAATCCTTGATCCAGGAACGATATCCTATTGATTTTTCTGGGAGGTGTGGTATTCATGTAGAAGTTAATGCAAAAAAAAAAGGAAAAAGAGAAATCTCAAACAAGACAGAAAATCATTTAATATATTTTTTTCCGTATCACACACACACACAGAACACGTTCTATTTCTACAATCTACTTAACTTTTATAAACACCACGGTTATATCGTCTTCTTTCCCACCGAGATATTTCTGTCCTGTTAACCTGGATAACTCTTGTGCAAAGGCACTTGGGAAATTGCTATCTTTACTAACTTTAACCACTTCTTTAACAAATTTACTAGCAACTTCATCCAATTTACTAGCTTCCTCGTGATCCTTAAGGAAAATTTCAATATCTTGCGGTATCACATTATCAGTCACCCCATCGGTTGCAAACATTACTACATCCCCAGATTCTAGATCCCAAGTATACTCATCGGCAGCTTTTGGGGAGTCAATTATATATCTTCTTCCTTGCATCTCTGCTTGTCTTACAATTTCTTTAGGAATTTTAGCTAATTGATATGGTGTGTTAAAGTTATGAGTCTGGAAGTCGGTTTCTTTGATTAATTTGGATCCTCTAAATAATCCACACCAAGAATCGCCTAGATTGGCAACATGTAACTTCAAATCAGATGTAAACACACCTAAACACGCCGTAGTTCCCCCAATTTCCACTTTAGGCGAAGATTGGACTTCTTCAAATGCCAACGACAACAATTGTTTAGGACTATTATCACCTCCGTCTTCGAAATGTCTCTTGATAGATGCACATAGTTCACGAGAAATAGCAGAAGAATCATACCCGGCTTCTGACCAGCCCCCAACACCATCTGCAACTCCCACAGCTATTGAGCCCGACTTTTCACGCGATACAAACAAATTATCTTCTCCAGATGGTGATTGTAATGATGGACTTGGTTGTTTCTTCTTGAACATATTGGATTCTTCTCGATCTTTAGGTTGAAATGCCACTGCTATATTGTAATGTGAAACGCTGGTTAAAGCACTATCGTAATTCATCGATGCAGCAGATGCTGTAGCTGAAGGGGATCCAGCTGCGGAATAATCTTTTGCACCATTATTACCATTGCTGTTCCATGAAGATTTGGATGATGTACCAAAGGATCTAGTGGTGGTTCTCAAAAAGTCACGGCCAATGGAAAGACCGTTCTTTTTAGATAGTATTGATAATAACATAGACATCCCCAATATTATACAACAGAAACCCAATAATCTATTGGAAATCATTCAAAAAAAAAAAAAAGTAGATGCCGAGTGTAAATAATTTTTTTTGTATTTGGTGTTTCATAAATAAAGAACAGCCGAAGTGGAAAAAAAGAGAGAAAGACCAACCGGGAAAATTGATAAATGCAACTGAAAAAATACTTTAAACCGAGTCACGTGACGAAGTGTAAGAACCAATCAAAAAAACTCTTCAGCCGACAACAAAAGAAGGAAAAAAAAAAACTAGGCAAAAAAAAATATTAGCAGAGAGTAGTATTCAAAAGTGAAAAACTTCAATTAAGATATAACCTCATCATGTCCACATTTAATGTTTTGAGATATTCCCTTTTAGGTGCTGGTATTGTCTATGGTGCTTATTACAGATACTCAGCAGATTCTGCTTATCAAGCCAACCAAGCAGCTAAGAAATGGAGACAGGAAGAAAGATTAATCAAACAAGCCAAAGCTGAATATGCCAAATTGAATCCTCCAAAGCAAGAAGCCCCAGTTTCAGGTTCTATCAATTGGGAAGATCCAAACTTGGATTTTGGTAAAGCTTTGGAATCTTTGATTCAAAAATTAGATTAAAAAAAAAGTCCATATGTCATGTCACACACTCCAACCCCAGAAGATTAAAAATCAAAATGAAACAAGTACTTGTTGTGTTTTACCCTTGTATATTAGTAACTGTTCTTTAATATTCAAGTTATATTGGATTAACTGTATGGTTTTCCCATGTGGAATCAATTTTTTATAATTTCAATATACTTATTCAACATTGAAGAGAAGAGATATTTATATAAACCAATTTTAAGCGTAGAAAGTGATACAGATTGAAACATGTACACTTGTAGAGCCAGAATGACCATGTGTTGCAAGTTGTGTATTATGGGCTGCCAAATCAGCACTTCAATTCTTGATTGATTTAAGCAGCACAATTTTGATTTCCAATTAGGCGCAAATTTACAGGGTACTCAATTATGTTCTACATCCTCGAAAACAGTATCAATTGTAGTAATATAGACCCATTATGTGGTTGTACAAGATCAGACAGACGAGTCTCATATTGGTCCTAGATGATCGCCTAATAGGAATAAAAAAAACCGAACGTCGTGCACATACCATTATTTAATTTTCTTTTTTCAGTACAATGTACACGTCGATCAAAACTTTTTTTTTTCTTTGGACAATTTTTCAATGTTTCCATTTTTTCTCTGAAATAGTTGATCTACAAAACTTAAACTTCAACTCCCATCCATCTGAATATAATACATATTTCAGTGATATCCTAACTTGTTCACCCCCTTCCAGGTTACTCTTCCGTTCTTAGTTTTCTTGACATTCAGTAAAATATTTTTCATATTTTTGTCTGTCTATTCTTGCCCCGTTGTCCCTTCCATTAGGTTTTTTTTGTTCTGCTTACAATCATCATGGCTCCTGTTAAAGCTACCCCTGCTGCTGCCACTCCAGCTGCAACCACATCCACTTCTGCTCCTTCTCAAAGAAAGTTTGTCAAACGTCCAGATGACCAAGGCATGAAGGACGAAATTGAAAAGTTGAAAAATGAGATTAAAAAATTAGATGTTACCAACAATGAAGTTACTGCTCAAATTTCCAAGGCTCAAATTGATCAAAAAATCATGGACAAGAGAAACAAGTTGCAAACTGAATTGAAATCATTAATTTCTAAACAATCCCAAGGTAAAAATGAACGTCAATTAATCAATGATCAAATTAAAGCTGTTGATGCTTCTATGAAGAAAAGAATTACTGAAATTCAACAACAAACTTCAAAGAATAACTTTAAGAATGCTGGTGAAATTGACGCTAGAATCAGTCACTTGGATAGCTTGATCGATGCTGGTAACTTGAAATTAGCCGATGAAAGAAGATATGTTAAGGAAATGTCTTCATTACGTAAATTACGTAAAGATTTTGGTTCAATTGAAAAGACTCAAGAATTGATTGATCAAGATAAAAACAAGATTGCTGACTTGAAAAAGAAATTATCAGCTACTCATAATAAGGAAGTTCAAACTCAATTTGAAACCATTCAAAAAGAATTGGATGCCATTAATGAATCCAACAAGACAATTATTTCCAAGAGAAATGAATTGTATGATAAAAGAACTGAAATTAAAAAGCAAAAAGATGCTAAATATGAAGAAATTAGAAAAATTAGAAGTGAATTTGATGAAAAATTTGCAAATTTCAAAAAACAAATGGCTGAAGAAAAAAAGAGACGTGATGAAGAATATAAACAAAGAATCTTGGAAGAAAAACAACAAAAAAAGAAAGAACAAGCTGAAAAGGAATTGGCCGAAGCTTCTATCCCAGCTTTCACTGAAGAAATTGGTTCCATCCATACTTTATTGACTTACTTTGACCCATCTTATGTCAAACCAGTCAAGAAATCCGAAACGAACGGTGATGCATTACCAACTAACAACAATACCAGAAAGATTGAATTCCCAGAAGATTTTGTTGTTATTAAAAAGGAACAAGAATCCTTTTTTGCTGGTTCAAAAGGTAAAAAGGGTAAACAACAACAAAAGAAAGCCACCAAGCCAAAGAACTTTACTGTTGCCCCAGATGTTGTTGTTGCTTTGAGTGATTTGACCATTGCATTCCCAACCAAAGAAGAAGATGTTCCAGAAACCATTAAAACTTTGAAAGAAACTTTGACTGCTCTTGAAGAAAAACAAGAAGAACAAACTAAAGTCAATATCGAAAGAGCTAAAGCTAGAATTGCTAAATTAGAAGCCGAAGAAGAAGAAGCTGAAGAAGCTGAAGAAGAAGAGGTTACTGAAGAAGCTTAATATTGATTTGAGTTTTCCCTCTTTGTTCAGGCTTGTTTTGTATCGTAGTATCCCCCACATATTTTTTAAAAAAAGCATAAATTACAGTTAGTAAATACATATATATATAAACATAATTAGATAAAATATTAATTGGCTTTTCATAGAAAGTGTCACCGTATTAGCCAGTTGTTTTTCCTGAAGTATTTGTATAATACAAATTGATCAAGTCAATCAATCGCGACCTGCATATAGCACAATTTTTCAAAGTTTAGAGAGTTGTTGGAAAAAAATTTCGATGAGATGGAATATCTGGACCAGTATCAAAATACCCATTTCATATTTCAGATTAATTAAAAAAACAATGGGTAAAAGGAAAACAAAAGAAGTTGAGGCATTACCAACTAAGAAACCAACCAAATCGAAACCAGTGAAATCGATATCTATATGTATACCATCTACTGTGATATCTTCTAAGAATGCGTATAATTTGCAACAAATCACGAATATCATTTATCAAATTGCCCGAGCTGCAACTATTTACAAAGTTGTTGAGATCATTGTGTTTAATGTTCCTGAAACTAGTGATGTGAAAGAGAAACAGAATGTTGTTATTGGAAACAAAGTGAAGTTTGATGATGATGATGAAGAAGATAATAGTTCTAAACAAACAAACGGTGGTTCCAAAGAGGATAAGAACAATTCTGCATTATTAGCAGCTAGTTTATTACAATTTTTCATCACGCCTCCATACCTTGTTAAAACGATGTTTTCAAGTCATTTGAATACCAAATTCAAAGACATTCTTCCCAAATTCACATATGCTTTCAAATTACCCAAGATCACAACGTTACCATTCATGCAAAACAATGGAGTCCACAAGGATTTCAAAGAAGGTGTAATAATACCACGACAAACACCAATGATTCTGAAAAAGAATAAGAAATCAAAAGCACCCCATAAAATCACCGTTAGTAAATATGTGAACATTGGAGAAAAAGAAGCATTAAAATTAGAAATTAATAGAGAAATCCCCATTTATTCTCGAGTAACTGTTGATTTGAAAAATAAAACTATTGTTTCTCCTTTACAAGCATACGGATTGGCCGGACACAAGGGTGCTTTTGGGTACCATGTCCGATTGGTTAATGAGTTCAACAAGATATTCACACAATCACCTATCCCTGAAGGTTATTCAAGCACGGTTTATGTGAATTGTAATGATTATTTTGAAAATAGTGCCAAAGATGGCGTTGTTAAAGAATTATTAGACTTACTGGAGTATAATGAAGCAGATGGGAATGTATTGATGGTCTTCGGCAACTGCAAAGATCTACAAGTTGGATTTGATAGTGATACATCTAATGTGTTTGACACTATTGAAAACGTTGCCCAATTGTTTGATTGTAGATTGAATATACCTGCAGGGTGTAGAATAGAGGATGCTTTATTGATTGGTTTAACCAAGATGTTAAGTTAAAAAAAGAAAAGACCCCTTGTTCTAGACTCGTCGTCTATAAAAGAAATATACACACACATAATAAAACGTTTCTATAAATAGCTAGTGTCTGAGAATTGTTAACCAAATAAGGAAATATCGTCGTGTAGAGTGCCCAATTAATCAACAAAAATCTGAAGATAATTTTTCTTTTGTGCAAACAACAGCCAAGTTTAGCAGCACAGCAGCAGAGCCCACCACCACCATCATACTAATTAAAATTTTCTATTTTTTTGACTGCCCTCCGCCCACTTGGACCTAAAAATTTTTATATATTATAATTTTTTCATCCTTCTATTTTGTTTTTCTTAGCAACAACAACAAGTTCATATCCTATTAGTTATATAAGTCTCATAACAACTATACCCCTTCTTCAATCTGACTTATATTTTTAATATCTTCATTCGTTTCACATTAATTCACTAAAAGGAAAAAACAACAAACATTCAACAATGCAAATGAAATTCTTAACTACACTTGCAACTATCCTCACCTCAGTTGCCGCCATGGGTGATTTAGCCTTCAACATCGGTGTCAAGAACGACGATGGTACTTGTAAGGATGTCGATGGATTCAAATCCGATTTGGAATTCTTAAAGAGTCATTCCACCATCATCAAGACTTTTGCTGTTTCTGATTGTAACACTTTACAAAACCTTGGTCCAGCTGCTGAAGCTGAAGGTTTCCAAATCCAATTAGGTATCTGGCCAACTGATGATTCCCACTTCAGTGAAGAAAAAGCTGCTTTACAAGCTTATTTACCATCAATTTCCGTTTCAACCATTAAAATTTTCTTGGTTGGTTCTGAAGCTTTATACAGAGAAGATTTAACTGCTGATGAATTAGCTTCCAAGATTTCCGAAATTAAAGATCTCGTTAAAGATATCAAAGATAAAGATGGAAACTCTTATTCCAGTGTTCCAGTTGGTACTGTTGATTCATGGAACATCTTGGTTGATGGTGCATCCAAACCAGCAATTGATGCTTCCGATGTTGTCTACTCAAACTCCTTCTCATTCTGGCAAAAAAACACATTGGCTAATGCTTCTTACTCCCTTTTTGATGATGTCATGCAAGCTTTACAAACTTTGCAAACCGCCAAAGGTTCTACAGACATTGAATTCTGGGTCGGTGAAACCGGTTGGCCAACAGACGGTAGTTCTTATGGTGATGCCGTCCCATCCGTTGATAATGCTGCTGACCAATGGCAAAAGGGTATTTGTGCCCTTAGAGCTTGGGGTATCAATGTTGCCGTCTATGAAGCCTTTGATGAAGCTTGGAAACCAGATACTTCAGGTACTGATTCCGTTGAAAAACATTGGGGTGTTTGGGAATCCGATAAAACTTTGAAATATTCTATTGATTGTAAATTCAACTAAGATATTTGATGGTTTTTCATTCAATTGGATAATCAATATCTAAATAAAAAAAATGTTTTTGGTTGGTTTATTTTTCTATTCTACGTTGTTATATACTTACATATATATATATAGTAGTATTGCATATTTTTCATTGAGAAAGTTTATTAGAAAGTTTGAATTATTTGAGTACACTTTTTTTTAGGAAACTCGTATCAAGACTTGGAGTTTCCCAAAAAAAAATTCACTCTTACTATGGATTAAAACATCCATCTGTTTTCTCTACCCTTGATGATTTCAATGATCCTTTCTTCTTCCTTTTAATATGTTATGGATCCACCAATGATGTCGATTTCCCATCTTTTCATATCGAGTGTGATCTGTTACCTATCTTTAGTACTCGGATCCGTGACATCATCAGCCACAACCACCACTCCATCAGAACTATTGAAATCACTACAAGGAACATGGCAAAGTCAAAGCAACAAGGTTATAACTGGTCCTTTATTTTTTGACCCTAAAAGAGAGTTTTTACAAGAACCTCAACTTCCTGGTATTTCATATTCATTTGCAAATGGTTATTGGGAACTGGCACAATATATCGTGATGGGGAACAATAAGATTCATTCATGTCCTCAAGCAATTTTGATATGGCAACATGGGAAATATGCTTTCAAAAAGGGGAAACTTATATTGTCACCGAATAAGAATGATGGAAGACAATTGTTTAGTGATCCGTGTGTGGATGATGGTGTGTCGGAATATAAACGGTATCATGCAGATGAAATGTTGGAGGTTGATATTAAATATGATGATATTTTTGATAATTGGAAATTAACCATGGTTGATTATTTAACGGGGAAAAAGAAACAACCAATGTGGTTGAAACTGAGAGATGCTAGTATGTTGCCTACTGGGACCATTACTTCTAAAAAGAAAAAGTATGTAAAGAAGCAATAGACAAACAATCTGTTTTTGCCGCAAAAAAAAAAAGGAGGAGGAATGTAGTTCCGTTGTTACTCTTGGGACCGTTGCAAAATTGCAAATCCGGAGTTGAGAAATCCCCCTCGAGATTTGATGTGTGTCTTACTTTCTGTTCTTGTATGCATTGACATCGAATGGTTTTTCTCCAACATTAAGGTTTCTCCAACCGAAACGTAATTAAACCACGCAATTTGTAACCGACTAGTACCGATTCCGCTTGGTCCCCCCTTCTCTCAAGACCAACGTCCATAACATTAGAAAAAAAAAGTATCCAGTAAATTAAGGATTTGGAGTAACTTAGCTATTCCCTGCAGATTTCCGCTAAACAAACTCGTAACGTTTAACCAATTAGAGCCCCCCTCATTGTAATCGTATGACTTTACGACTAAACATGGAATCCAACTTGGACAAACCCCGATAGATCTAAACCAAATTAAAGTGAGGATCGGAAATACCAGAAAATACAAAACATTTTGTGGGGTTGACCCTGGGCGCGGAGAACTTTTTTGCTTTTTGTCATGTCTAACGGTACAATTAATTGGACGGATATATGCGACTGTTGGAGACCTGACATAGAAAGTCAAAATCTTAAAGTTATGTGCAATACTTGTAAATCATCAAGAAAATCCATTCCAAGTCCCACGAGATCCATCTATTTAATGAACTTGAAATCTCCTTGAATTTTCATCTTTCCTTTTCCTTTTTTTTTTTTCAATATCTTATATCTCCGATAACACATCAAACAAACAAATATTCATAAAAAATGTCACAAGCTTTCACAGAAGACGTCAAAAATTCCTTTGGTCCAAAGGCCACTCCAAAGGCCAAAAGAATGGTTGCTTCCTTAATCCAACACATTCATGATTTTGCCAGAGAAAATCAATTAACTACAGAAGAATGGTTATGGGGAGTTGATTTCATTAATAGAATTGGTCAAATGTCCGATGAGAGAAGAAATGAAGGTATTTTAGTTTGTGATATCTTAGGTTTAGAATCTTTAGTTGATGCTTTAACTAATCAAATTGAAAATTCAAATCATACTTCTTCTGCTATTCTTGGTCCATTTTATTTACCTGGATCTCCAGTTTATCCTAATGGTGGATCTATAGTTCAAAAAGCAATTCCTACCGATGTCAAATGTTTCGTCAAGGGTCAAGTCACCGATACAGAAGGGAAACCATTAGAAGGTGTTAAACTTGAAGTATGGCAATGTAATAGTGCTGGATTTTATAGTCAACAAGCTGAACATGATGGACCTGATTTTAATTTAAGAGGGACTTTTATTTCTGATAAAGATGGGAATTATTCATTTGAAGCATTGAAACCAACATCTTATCCTATCCCTTATGATGGACCTGCTGGTGACTTGTTGAAAATTATGGATAGACATCCAAATAGACCAGGTCATATTCATTGGAGAGTTTCTCTTCCAGGTTATCATACTTTAGTCACACAAATTTATGATTCTGAATGTCCTTATACTACTAATGATTCAGTTCATGGAGTTAAAGATGATATTATTGTTAATTTTGAAAAACTTGACGAGAAAAAAGATGCTGATTTGATTGGGAAAGTTCAATGTAAGTTAGATTACAATATTTCTTTGGCTACTGAATCAAGTATTGCAGAAGCTAGAGCAGCTGCTAGAAAAGCTCAAGGGTTATAAAAATAAAAATAAAAAATATAAACAAATATATTTCAGTGCCGGTAACTGGAGCAGAATGGTACTTATTTTTGCAGTCAAAAAAGAAAAACACTCTACAGTTTTGTAATGTTCATATAATATAAGTTATGCTAATGTAATTTCATCTAATAACAGTGTTGTAAGTAAAACACCTTTGTTGTCAAATTTTGAGGCGAGTTCGGCACGTTTCGTTCCTAACCACGGTCCGAAGCGCAATGTCGTCATACATTCCCAAAAAAGAAAAGAAGAATTGATGTGGTAAGCGCACATTAACCTTGTGTCTTCTTTTTTTTTGTCAATGCAGTTAAGTTAAGTTAAGTTTAGTTCAGTTCCCACACGGAAATTTGCACAGAGGAATTTAAAGTTGGATAATGTGATTTTCCCAAATGACATTTCCTTTCTCATGGAGAATTCTAGATTGATGCAACAACAGGAGATAGGCGAGGAGAGGCGTGGGGATAAGATCTTAACCGGCCGGAAGACTCGTATCTAGTTCCTGTAAGACCGGAAATTATCCACTTGCAACACCTTGCGGATATATGACAAACGCCCAGGTCCAATATCATATCATATCATGTCTCAGATATTTTTCAGGATATGTATGGGAGAGGAGAAGTTTGGTACTTTTCCAGAGGCTAAATTTCGGGGGGTCAGTTGGAAAGGAGAAAACTAGACAGTTTAGTAGTACTTACTGGGGTGGGATTTTGGTTGTTTGAAATTGTGAAGTTTAAAATACGCCCTTTTAGAGTTATGAACTTTTCAGACAAAGAGAAACACACCTTAACAAGGAATGTGTGAATGTACATCGGTGAATATGTCGGTGTGAATGTGTGTGTCTATAATTAGAGTTTTATAAAATGTATGTGTTATGGTTTTGTGTAACCAAAATTTTTTATTTCTTTGTTGGTGGTGTATTCTCGGACGTTTTTCTTACTCTTTGCTATTTTACTAATTTAACATCCTATAAGGCATAAGCTTCTTCGATTTAAAAACTTGATAATATTTAATATCTCTTTTTTCTTTTTCTCTTTTGTAGCCTCATCATCATCATAATATTATATCATCTCATCGCATCACATCACATCTCATTATGGATATAGTGTCAGGAAGGGAAAGAAGAACAAAAGTATCTCGAGCTTGTGACTATTGCAAGAAGAGAAAATACAAGTGTAGCGGGATACCACCATGTAAATTATGTTTGAAAAAGCAAATTGCTTGTATATTTAGTATCGTGGATAGACGTACCACCAAGGGGTCCAAGGTTTATAAAGCTACTCCTCCCATTACACATGGTACACAACAAAAGCATAGTCCTAACTCGTCTTCTTCACAGAATAATATAGAACTAAGTTTGAAAAAACATGAAGCATCTACCTTACCCCAACATTCATCTACATCTCCACAAATACCAGAAGCATCCAGTATGGGGCAACCAACAAGCACAACAGCAGCAGCAGCAGCAGTACCAATGACTAGTACAGGAAGTGCAGAGTATATTCCTAAGAATCTCCAACCGTTACTATCATTCCCCTTGAAAAAACAAAAGAGCGAGTCTTCAAATTCGGATGCATATGAAACGATCAGTAAATCAGCATCACCGTCAGTTTCTCCTAGTGAAATACCTGCTGATAATCAACCAAGTGCAGCAACCACCACCACCACAACTACAACGACTGCTGAATCCGTGACTAACCCCGCTCCTCCTAGTTCAGCCACCAAAGAAAAAGAAATACCTCCGGAGTTGCCCAATACTAAAGGCAAGAACTTGCGGTTACTCTACGATAAAGATGGAAAATTGAGATATATCGGAGAAAGTAGTCCTCTTTCACTACTATACGAAGCAAGGAAAATATTTCGATCTAAATTAGGAGAATCAGATTTCACCAGTGATCCAAATACAATCAATATCATAGATGGAGTTGGACATGTTAAGCCGGGGAAAATATTACAATTACCTAAAAAAGACCATGGTATGATATTAATGAATCTTTTCGAATCAAACATTAATCAATTATGGTATATATATAATCGAAAATGGCTTAATGATCGATTCCATGATTTATATGAATCTCCATTAACTGTTAAACCGGAACGTATGGCAGCATTCCATTTAATTTTTGCAATTGGATTATTATGTGCCGAGAAATCATCACATCATCATGCCGGTTTAGTTGGTGAGATTGGTGTTTCATCAAGTCAATATTTTGAAAGTGGATTTGATTTGATTAGAAATATAATTGATGATGGGAGAGTATGGATGTCAGAGACTAATTTATTGATTTATTTTTATTATCAAGCCACATCTAGAAGATCACTGTCATGGATGGTTCTTGGATCAGCTATTCGAAACGCTCAAGCTTTAGGATTACATCGTAAAGCTATTAATGAATCATTCTTGGACCCGGAATATGTTACTCATAGAAGAAAATTATGGAAGACTTTGTATGTTTGTGATCGAACGTCATCGATTTTCTTGGGACGACCGTTGAGTATTAGTGATTATGATTGGGACGATTTTCCGGAAGACGAAGAAATTGAAAATGGCAATAGTAGTAATGCTGCGGAGATATGTTTAAATGCAAAAACTAAACTATGCAAGATTATTGGACATATTGTTCAAAATTTTTATCAGGATGGGATAATTAATTTATCAAGAGCTGAGAAAATAGCTATTGAATTAAAAAAATGGTCAATTAAATTACCTCATATTATTCAAATTGATAAAATATTGAAAACTCAAGATGGTACAAATTTTCCAGATAATAATGAACCAACTAGATTTGATAACTATTCCATTCTATTAGTCCATATAATACATTTATATGGGATTATGTTATTGGGGAAACCATTCTTTATGTACTTGTTGTTTAAAAGAGATCCTGGTGGTGGTAAGATTCCCACTAATAAGCAAGAAACGGTATTGAAGAATTTTTGTGCTGCTAGTATTAAAGCAGCTGTATTAACTGTTCAAGTTATCCACATGTATACTAAGCACAACACACAAAGAATAGAACTGTATGTTTTAATCAATTGTTGTGCTAAGGCATCCATGATATTGGGATTGGCTGTTTTATATAGACAACAGAATCCAGATTATGAAAAAGATGAGTTTTCTACAGATACATTGTCACAACAATTATACATTGTCAATTCAATTTTCCAATTTTATGGGTCTACAAATGCAGTTAGTAAGAGAATGCATTTTATAGTGACTTGTTTGATTAGTGCATTGACACCGCAAAACCAAACCCCACCGCAACAACAACCACAAGGAGAAGATGATCGAGCTTCTGCATTATCATTACCAGTGCCTAGTCCATTTCAAGGCACATCAGCACCTATGGAAATACCACTAACTAGAATACAACTGGCAATAGGTTCAATGTTGAATACGCAACATGCTAATCCAAAGACAACAACAAATAACAATATTCAAAATGGATCACCTTTCCATATGCCATTTGAAAATATAATTAATTTTCAACAATTTTTCATCCCCTCCGCTACCAATTCGGAAATTTCTGAAGATCAAGATTTTGTAAGAAATAATTCTACTTCTTCAACCACCAAGGGGAATTTCACAATTAATTCTGCTACTGGAGGAGAGAATAAATTTGACGACTTTATGTATGATATTGGTATGAATGATTTATTAGTAAATGGACAAAGTGATTCTTCAAAGTCATAAAAAAAATGTATATAATACTTTTTTGTACACATATATATGTATAAATATTTTACTTTAAATGAATTCTTTTATAGCTTTTTCAACGGCCTCATGATCTTCAATAACGATCCAATGTCCAACATTCAACTCTTTCAATTGAACATTGGACAATCCTTTCGAAATAACCTCAATACATCCATCCCAAGGAGATGTCTTATCTTGAGTTCCATAAATCAACAAAGTGGGAACCTTAATCTTTGTATAATCGATACCATATTCCACACCACTATTAATAGCATGACAATTGGCCATGTACCCATCGACAGAATTGTTCTGGAGCAATTGTCTAATGAATGCAACACCCAAAGTAGAACAATTTGACCCAGTTGCTGCCATTGGTAAAGTATTACTGAATTCAATTAATGATTTACTTACTTTTAATGAATCGATACGTGCTTGCATTATCCCTACTAATTTTTCAGTTGCATGAACAGGAGCAATTAAAACACTTTTTATGATGTTTAATTTATCAGAAAGGGTGAAATTTATATAGTTTACTAATAATCCAGACATGGAATGACCAATTGTGATAATTTCCATATTTTGTAATTCCAATTCTTTTAAAATTGATACTACATTTGAAGCAAGATCATTTAATGTTAATTTTAATCCATGGATTAAACGTGATTGCCCTACACCTTCATGATCGATTAATAATACGTTGAAATCAGGGAATTTAGAAGTTATGGCAAAATAAAAATTTTGACAAGATCCTAACCCATGTAAAAATAATAATAATTTTGAACTTGAACTTGGTCCAGTTGATGATGGAATATAGGTGTAGAATTGATCTGTTTTAGAATATCCACTTTTCATGTTTTTTGTAACAGTTGTCTTCTCTGCTTTTGGGGGATGAAAAAAAAAATTGATAAGTTTGTAAATTTAGGTTATTCTATTGGTCTTTTGAACTTAAATATTTATGTGGAGGTGGATAAAGAGCAAGAGTAAACCCGGGGTTCACAACCCAGATATCCGCTAAGAAAGAAATGAAAAATAAAAATTAAAAATAAAAATGAAAAATGCGGATAAACGAGTTGCGGACTTGTAGAGCAAATTTACAAAAAAGCTACAAAACTACAAAAGGGGGCCGGGTCCACCCCTTCATCATGGTTTCAAAACTTTCATTCTTACTCCTTTCTACATATCATAAACCATGACGACATATTCATCAAGTATCCAAACCAATGAACAATTGAAACAATTCATAACCAATTTCTACAAAGCTTCAGATTCAGCACCTCCAACAACAACAGGTCCAGATCCATACTTGGAATTCTTCACCCCCGAATCCCCATTAATAATGGCATTGAAAAAAGTGGTAGGTCATGAAGAAATAACAGTATTAAGAAAAGGAATGTGGGAAAAAGTGACTCATAGACATCATGTAGTCACTAATGTTGCTGAGATCCAAGAAAATCAATTATTACTTAATGGATACGTTGAATATACTTTGATCAATGGGAAAGATGTACGTACTGATTGGGCAGGATATATGAAACTTAAAAAAGACACCGGGAAAAACACATATAAAATGAATTATTATCAAGTTTATTTGGATCCAAGTGCTGCTGCTAAAGCATTGAGTGAGTAATATGAGTAATAATTGTGTATAGATGATTAATAAATGCTTCTACTTCTTGTTGTTGTTCCCCCACGCTTATTAATAATCACGGATTTTGATTTGATTTCTCGCCCCCATATTTGTAAGGGTGTGCTCACGTGACGTCATTGTACATGATGGATATATGCATGACGGACATACCGACTCAATCAAATATCAGTGCCTAGAATGATAGATAGAGAGGGGGAAGTTATGGAATTGTAACGGATAAAGCCACAACATAGGGAAAAAAAACAAGTTGCAAAAAGAACAAAATAAGAAAAACAAGGATTTATGCTCAATCAAGGAAATATATATTTCCATGAGTTGGAAAATTAACTATTGTTCCGCAAATCTTTAGTGGTTAGAGATACGATATGAATTTTTATACTTCCTTATTTTCATTGCTCCGCATTTCGTTGGCCTTTGTTTTTCAAATTATATAAACTCACTTATAATTCTATCAAAAAAATATTTTAGTTCTATTTTTTCTTTTTTTTATTCTACAAACCAAAAGAAACAATAACTATGACTTTAGATTATTCACCAATTGAAGAAACAAAACGGATCTTAACCACATTATTACCATTATTACCAACTGATTTCACCACTGTACAAGATGTATCAAGAATAAATTTTGAAAACGGGTCTGCTCGATTAACAGTGCCATGTCCATTAAAACAAACAGAAACAATTTCTGCATTGAAAGGATTAGAAGCATTAGTTGCTTTCCAATTAGCCAAAGAAAGATTTGGTGCTGATAACAACGATGATTATGATGAAACATGTAGTATTGATTTACATCATGCTTTATTATTTTTATTTTCTACTTATTGTTCTTCAATTGATGGATTTTTCAAAACTGATAAGAAGGAAGTATTAAAATATTTAAAAAATACTGATTTAAATCAAGCACAATCTGATCCATATAGAAGAATGTCAGCGAATTTATATCGTACTAAAGATATTGATAGATATTATCATATTCATGGATCTTTAGAAGCGTCTACTTGTTTAAATATGATTGGATTACCTGCATTTATCCCTGGATTAACTGATTATGATAAAATTGTTGAGATTTATCAAGATAAATTGGATAATTTCACAGTGGATGAATTAGAAACTTTGAATACAAAGAATAAACAAGCTGGTGTTGAAGCTTTAAAACCAGATGAATTTTTGAAAACAAATCATGGAAAGACAATTTCTCAAGAACCTCCTTTTAAAGTCGACACTTTAGAATCTAAAACTCCACCTGTTCCATTCCCTGTTACATCATCGAAAAAAATCCTTGATGGTATTAAAGTATTAGAATTATGTCGTATCATTGCTGGTCCAACAATTGGGAAATTACTAGCTGAATACGGAGCAACAGTAATTAAAGTGACATCAGATGATACATTACCCGATGTACCATTTTTCCAAGTCGATGCAAACATGGGTAAACATACCACCAATTTAAATTTAAAAGATTCTTCAGATCGATTGAAATTTGAAGAATTACTCCAAGATGCAGATGTAGTTATTGATGGATATAGAAAAGGAGCCATTGAAAAATTAGGATACGGACCTTCTAAATTGATTGAATTGGGTGAAAAAAGAGGGAAAGGGTACATTTACGGATCAGAAAATTGTTTTGGATTCGTTGGTGAATGGAGTCATAGACCAGGATGGCAACAAATTGCAGATTGTGCAAGTGGAGTTGCTTGGGTTCAAGGATTATCAATGGGTAAAAATGAACCTATGGTTCCTCCGTTCCCCATGAGTGATTATGGTACTGGTTGTTTAGGTGCAATTGCAATCATGTTGGGGATTTATAATAGGAATAAATATGGTGGGAGTTATTGGTGTAGTTCATCATTGGTTCAATATGATTTATTATTGTTGAAACAAGGAACTTATCCTGATCCAATTTGGAAATCTCAAATTGTTGATAATAAAGATTATGACGATTTTAGGAAAATTAGATATTTTGATTCAGTTGATAAAATTTCCAAAACTGCTTTAAATGCTATATTAGCTCAAAAACCTGATTTATTCACTAATGATAAATATTTTGTTAAACAACAATCAGAAGCTTTCAATGCGTTGATATCTACCCTTAAACCAGTATGTCAATTCAAAACTATCGAGACTGGATACAGATGTTCAAGTCGACCAAATGGATACGATTCGCCTGTTTGGTGGTAAAAATAAGAGTGAGACAAAAAATAAAGATTAAAGATTTTTTTGAAGGGAAATTTTGCGTATTAAGCTTTTTGATTGTTAGGTTGTTTGGTTCAAAAACCCCAATAAATCCTTTACACATATTGCTTAATTTAAGATTTTAACAAATGAGTGAACAATAGGGAATTGCGCAAATCAGAGAACCCAAAAAGAACAGGAGGATTAGGGAGGGAGATAGGTATGGATGGCAAAATGTGTAAGTAACTTTAAATAAGAGTATAGTTTTTTAAAGTATATAAAGTAAAATTTCAGCAAGTTAAAAGAGAAAGCTTATTACATAACAACATCAACAATAGAAATCACCAAAAAATACAGACTTGAATAAATTCTTTTTGCTTATTGATATCATATCATATCAAATACTGATATATATATATATAAGTACTTACTTTGGGGGCATTTTCTTTCCATATATGGGGTTGGTAAATAAATGGTTTGAAGCCCTGCAATCATTTACTTGTCGAAAAAACGCGAGGGACAAATTTTGATTAGGCGGCGTCGGCTGGGGAGGTAAAGGTTAGAGATAAAGATCTACTTGGCCACACTCTGTTGCCCCCCTCCCTTTAAAACCCCCTCCGTCTCCGTTAGGGATCAAAAAAGAAACAGACATGACACGACACGACCTGTTATCATATTCCATACTATAATTTAGTGTTATTCTATTTTAGTGTAGTGCAGTCTCATCAACAACCCATAAAAGCATAATAGTAATATATTAAGAAGAAAACAAAATCCCAAAATCCAATATAAACTTTAAAACTTAATTTGGGGCTTTTTGCACCACACCCACACACCAACACTATAATAACGTGTAAGCAAAAATGCCTTAAATTAGTAGGAAGAGGAGGAGGAGGATATTATTATTATTATCATAGTTTTGGTGAGTGTGTGGGTGAGTGTTATAGTAAATAACAAATAGCAGAGGTACATTAATACTATAAATTTTAATAATCATGCCGCCTTCTTGTTGACAATAATTTTTTTTTTTTTGCTAAGGGTGAAGAACAACAGGGTATTTAATGTAGGGCTATGAACGTTGTTCCTGGATTTTTAATTATATTCTGATTTCATATTTTTTTGTTTCTCTTGTTTCTTGTTTTCACTTGTTGTGTTGTATTTTTGGTTACAATTATTAATTATTGACATACTTAATTTTATTTTATTTAATATTATTTAATTTTATTTAATTTAATTTTACCTTTTTTTTTTTTTTAACAGCCATATTGCGTTACATCTTAAAATAAAATCATAAAAAATTTTTGGGTTCCACAATTTTACTTTAAAGAAGAGCATACTACAAAATAATAATAATCATCAATAATTGGGAATTTATCTACATATTTTGGAAAAGAAGCAATAGAAGCAATAGAAGAAGAACAAGAACAAAATGGACATTGAATTAGAAAAAAGGACTAAAGTTTCCCGAGCTTGTGATTATTGCAAAAAGAGAAAGTTCAAATGTTCAGGAGTACCACCTTGTGAATCATGTACCAAAAAAGGAGTTAAATGTGAATTCAGTATAGTTGATAAACGTACAATTCGAAGAAAAAACAAGAAACGAGCAACTAGAAATAAATCAACTACAACTGGTTCAAGTACTGGGAAAGTAACCAAATCGGATACTGATCAAATTGATAAAAAAACATTGAATTTATTAGAACAGAATTCTAAAGTCCCGGCTCATTTCCAACCACTTTTAAGTTTCCCATTACATAAATTAGGTAGACAACTTAAAGAAGAAGCAGCAAAACATGCGGATAGTCATTATCAACAACAACAAAAGCAAGTTTTTCAAGTGGAGCAACAAACACCACTTAGTATGGAAACACCAATTGGTGGTGGCGGAGGAGATGACAATGAAGAATCAAAGAATCTCGATATAACTGGGAAAAAAGTCATTCATGCAAAAGATATAGATACACCACAACCATTATTTGATTCTGATGGGAAATTACGATATGTTGGAGAAAGTTCACCCTTATCATTTCTTTTCGAATGTTTAAAAATTTTCAATGAAACAATAGGACCTTCCAAATTCACATTAGAAAATAATTCATCTGATATTATTGATGATCCTGATGAAATAATTGAAATTTTTCAAGTTGCACTTCCAAATAAAGAAGTATTCATTCAAGTTGTTAAAATATTTTATTTTAATGTTCATCAAGCTACTTATTTTGTCAATTATCAATTCTTCATGGATCATGTAGTTGATCCAGTATACAGAAATTATAATGAATGTTCACCAGATAAAATTGCCATTGCTAATTTAGTCCTTGGTGTTGGATTATTATATGCTGAATTAGTTAATGATCCAGTGATTACGAAATTTGAATCTCCATCTACTATGACTTCATCGGCATATTTCGAATTTGGGTTTCTTTTAGCTAAGAAATACATGAATAACGGTGAATTATGGATCACTGAAGCTTATGCATTAGCATTTCTATATTATCAAGCTAGACAAATTAGAAACACTGCATGGTTAGTATTGGGAATGGCAATTAGAAATGCTCAAGCTTTAGGTTTACATCGTAAATTCATTAATGAATCATTTAGTGATCATAATTATAGGGTTCATCGTCGAAGATTATTCCGAACACTTTATATTTTAGATCGTGTTACATCTATTTTGTTGGGCCGACCTTTAATTATTGATGATTATGATTGGGATGATTTTGAATCTGAAGATATTTATGAATTGGATTCACTGGGTCAAGTTATTCCTGATATTCGATTTGAATGTATGATTGAAACATGTAAAAGTTGTCAATTATTAGGGAAAGTTATTCGAAATTTTTATTTAGATGGAATAATTGATCCTTATAAAGCAGAAAAATTAGCTATTGAAATTAAACTTTGGTCATTAAACGTTCCTGAAAAACTTCAAGTTCATAAAGTATTTGAATCAAATAGTGAATTTCAAGATCCAAGTACTAATCAAGATACAGATATAACATTACTGTTGTTACTCATGCATTTAATTCAATTATATGCCGTTGTTTTACTTTGTCGTCCATTTTTCATGTATCTTATATTTAAAGATAAGAAAAACAGGAGTATTTTGAAACGACCAAGAACAAGACCAGAAGCAGCAATGTCAAATTTTTGTAAAGCCACAGCTAAATCAGCAGCTTTAATCATTCAATTAGTTGAGAATTATATCCTGTCAGTATATTATAACAGTGGGAGAGCAGAACTGCATGGATTTAGTCACGCATGTTTTATGGCTACTTTAATCACCGGGTTGACTCATTTATACCTTGAAGATGATGGATATACTGAAGAACATGGATATTCATCTCCTAAACAAATGAGTTATTTGAATTCAGCTAAAAAGATTTTCCAATTCTATGGAGCCGTTAACCCTGTTTCTTTAAGATTTTATGGTATTGTGGTTAATATGCAATTGGCACTTATGGAAAAGTACAATCTTGATATCGATGGAAATAAAATACCAGTTACTTCAAAAGAAACATACATAAAACAAGAAGAAGAGAGTAGTAATACAACCACAAATCAACCACCCCCTCCTTATCCACCACCAGCACCACAACCACAGCATCAATCAAAGGAATTTCCTACACCTCCGCCACCTCCTACACAGAATGCAATCTTTTCTGAACTTCCATTGAGTGAAGATTATTATAATTTCATTGATAATTTTGGGAATTTATACCCCATGATGCAAATGCAAGAAACTACTACAACTGGGAATACACCTTATATGATTTCTCAGCCATACCAAAACAATTTTGATATATATCCTACCATGGAACAACAGCAACAGCAACAGACACAACAACAACAAATTCAAAACCCAACTCCAGGAACCGGGGTATATCAACAGGAAGATACTCAGTCAGGATCCACCCAGTCGGGATCTACCAGCTCATCTACAGGTTATTCATACACTTCCGGTTAACCAAAATAAAAAAAAAAAACATCACTAATCACACTCATCTAATAATATATGTATATATTTGACAAGGGATTTTGTATATAGAACATTTTCTGCATGTAGTGAAGATCTTACAGAGGTGTTTTCCTTTGGTGTCTAAAATTCTTATTTATTTAATGTACTACTGTTTAATTTAAGTGTTTTTTTTTTTGGTACAATATTGTTACATATGTGAAGTCGTTTTCACAGGCAGTTTTGGAAAGTAGAAGATCTTCTTTTTCTTTTTGCATTCATTGGGACCATCTGGCGCACGTTTTTGTGGCGGCAGAAAAATCACAGTCGCACGGATTTTACGAGGACTGCGCACAAAATAAGAATAATCGCTAATCCCGGGGTGGAATGGAAATGGAACCACCACCACCCGACTGGGCTTGGCTGCGCTAGGCTGGGCCCTTCTCTTCTCCTATCAATATATTTTTTTCTCTTCACTTTTCCTATCTATCTTTATTTTCACTTTTAGTTTGATTTTTTTTTTTTTCTTTTTTGCCCACTGGTGCTTTTTTCTAGCGATAAGACACAGCCACTAACACACACCACATACCAATACATCCCATACTAATCATGCCTAGTGTCATCAATGACGGTCCAGCAACCACTAAGCCTAAATCAACTCATTTGTTTGTGCTTGTCCATGGACTTTGGGGAACTGCTTCTCATATGGTAACCATTGAAAAATTCATCAAACAAGTCTTGCCGAGTTCATCCGAGGATACAATCACAACCATCAAGCCTGCTTGTTTTAGATTTTGGAAAACTTATGATGGTTTAGAATTGAATGCTAAGAAGATCGTGGCGGAGATCTTTTATGAAATTGAATCATTGAAGAGCAATAATAATCTTAATGTAACTAAAATTAGTTTTGTTGGATATTCTTTAGGTGGATTGATTAGTAGATATGTCATTGGATTATTAGAAGAATTGAATTTTTTCGAAAAAATTGAACCAGTGTTTTTCAATACTTTTGCTACTCCTCATGTAGGTGTTGAATTTTTCAATGATAATATCTTTGATGCAATTGCTAATCGATTTGGTCCTTATTTATTTGGGAAATCAGGAGGTCAATTGTTTATTGCTGATTATGATAAAGCTTTAGTCACTATGGCTGATCCACAAGAGAAATTCATGAAAGGATTAAAGAAGTTTCAAAAACACATCCTTTTGGCAAATATTAAGAATGATAGAACAGTGGCTTTTTACACTTCTTATATCACTGATGTATCCCCATTTGAAGAATTGGATAATATAAAAATTGTTTATTTAAAAGATATACCTCAAGCTAAAATAGCTGATAAATTGGTACATCCAAAATTTGTGGATTTAACAAGATCACATCGTTTATCTTTACATGATCAAAAGGCATTTTCTGGGAATAATCAAGAGGAAACTCCATTTATTAGAAAAAATAGATGGGCCAAAGTGTTAATAATTGTTGGATTGGCTTGCTTTTTCGTACCCCTTTGGATTCCATTTGTTCTCACTACTTCTTCCATTGTTTCAATTTACAGTTTTATTAAAATAAAGATTATCAATGAACCTGCAATTGCCGAGCATTGGAAAAGAGTGAAAGGATCTGTTTATGGAGACTCACCAATTGATCCAGCAGATGTTAAAGCGGGTCAAGCTCAACGTGAAAAACGCAGAACTTTGGATAGACATGAATCATTCAAAGGTGATACATCATATATCACGGAAAATACCATGGATCGTGTATTATATGCAGAAGAAAGATATTTGAACAAGAGTAGAAAACCAGGATCTAGTAAAAATGGAGGAGAGGAAGATGATTTATCTCCAAGTGAAGCTATGACTAGTTATCATATTGATTCCGATGATTCAGATGATAATAATTCCGAAACAACTGCATTAACTACTAAAACCAAATTGATTCAATTGAATGTGGAACTTAATGATAAAGTTATTTCTGAAAATGTACCAATCTTACAAAATTATAAATCATTTTCATTATTTCAAGATAGTAAATATAAATTACCTTTAAGTCCAGAGAAACAATCAATTATTAAAAATTTGAATACTTTGGATTGGATCAAGATTCCGGTATTTTTGGATGTTTGGAATGCTCATGATGGGATTGTTAGTAGAAGGGGAGCTCAAACGAATCCTAAAGGTGCATCAACTATTGGATTATGGGTATCTATTCTTCGAAATCATTTGAAAGATGGTGGTAATGGTGGTAAAAGATCTAGTTTGGTCAACGGAACGGAAGAAATTTTAGTCTCAGCAACAACATTTTGATTGATTGATTGATTGATAGCAATCTTAAATAAATCCGAAGCCGAACAAAACGAACAGAGCGAACGAAAAAAAAATTCCTATGTACGCTAGTAAATAGTTAACCTGAGATTGTGATTTTTAAAAACTACCCAATTCATCCCCCCCCAAATACTATAGACTTGTTTATTGATATTTATATATTCAATTATTTATTCCTTTTTGTTATTTATTCACTCTTTTTGTTTTTAACTTTGTTTTCATTATCATGTTCCACATATTAAAACCACCAATACGAAATATCCCATCGATTTCCAAAAATCTAGTCAGAAATGTATCTACAAAACCCAACCTTTCTTATCGACAATTTCCCAAATCTCATAAGGCAATATTTGGTATATCAACAGGTATACTTGCATGTTCTTCCTATTATATCTACAACCAACAACATATTAACAATGACGTACATGCATTAGACACATCAGTTCATATGTTAACCCCTTCCAAAGATTCCGAAACTTTTGAAATGGGATTATACGATTCATCACAAGAAGAAGAATATAATCAATATTATGGGTATAGAGAAGACAAGAAAAACCATGGGAATGTATTGATACGAACAATTTATCATTTGAAATTTGCTATTGAAGATTATATAATTGATCCAATGATTACATTTGCAAGATTCATTGAATTAAGTTTTATTTTTGTTCCTGTTTTATTAATTTCACCAATTTGTTGGTTTGGAAGAAAACATAGATCAGAAGATGGGAATTTGGTAAGAACTGGTGCTACTTTATGGTATCGATACTTACGATGGAGTGCTGAAGTTGCCGGTGCATCATTTATTAAATTGGGACAATGGGCTGCTTCAAGAACAGATATATTCCCACTGGAAATGTGTAATGAATTAGGAAGTTTACATTCCGATGCAAAGCCACATTCTTTGGAAGTTACGAAACGAATCATTTCGAAAAGTTTTGGTGGGATACCATTTGATGAAATATTTGAAGAATTTAATGAAAAACCTTTAGGTGTTGGTGCAATTGCTCAAGTTTATCTTGGGAAATTATCACCTAAAGTTTTAGAACGGGCAAAACGGGAAGAAGCAAATATTGAAAAACTGTTGAAATTACTGAATGAACCAAAAAAACAAGAAGTACAATTTTTTGAAAATTTGGTTGTTACTGAACATTTAAATTCTAATGAACATGTAGCTATTAAAGTATTACATCCAAATGTTGAATTGAAAATTAATCGAGATTTAAAAATTATGAAATTTTTTGCTAATTTTATTGATATTATACCTACAATGGAATGGTTATCATTACCTGATGAAGTTGAACAATTTTCAATTTTAATGAGATTACAATTAGATTTAAGAATTGAAGCACTTAATTTAGCTAAATTTAGAGAGAATTTTAAAAGTCGATTAGATATTCATTTCCCAAAACCTTATTTGAATTTCACAACTAGAGATGTACTTGTTGAAGAATATATTCATGCTATTCCATTAAGTAAATTATTATCATTAGTTGATAATTATGGTAAAAACTTATCTAAAGAAGTAAGTGATAAAGGGTTAGATGCATTTCTTAAAATGTTAATCTTGGATAATTTCGTACATGCTGATCTTCATCCAGGTAATATGATGGTTCGTTTCTATAAGAATGAATTATATCCACATGAAAAAGAATATAAGATTGTGAAATCATCAAATGAAGCAGAAACGAATAAAATAACAAATGAATTATTGAAAATAGGTGATAACAATACAACTGCATGGTGTGAGAAATTAGCAGAATTATATGAAGATGGATATCATGCAGAAATTTGTTTTCTTGATGTTGGTTTAGTTACAGAATTGAATCAAAAAGATCGAGTTAATTTCATTGATTTATTTAAAGCATTATCTGAATTTGATGGATATAAAGCAGGAGAATTAATGATTGAAAGATCAAGAACCCCTGAAACAGCATTAAATAAAGAAATTTTCGCTATAAAAGTTGAAAAATTAGTTGATCGAATGAAAGAAAGAACATTTACATTGGGTAATATAAGTATTGGAGATTTATTAGATCAAGTATTGAGCATGGTTAGAAATCATCATGTTAGAATGGAAGGAGATTTTGTTACTGTTATTGTTGCGATTTTATTATTAGAAGGAATTGGAAGACAATTAGATCCTAATTTGGATTTGTTTGCAAGGTTTGTATATTCTTTATTATTTGGTTTTCCTACTGAAGAAATGGACATGACTAGTTTGGCTGTTTTTTTTCAATAGGGAATATCCTAGTTTGGCCCGTGTTTTTTGTTTTTTGTTCAGTAGTAAATATCCCTGTACCAAAATTGATAAAATATAAATAACCCAGACCTTTTTTACTAACAAGCATTTTCCTTTTTTAGTTCATTGCCTGTGTTGAGAAGATTGGGTGTTCTGAAAGAAGGTAGAGATATATTAAAGAATGAGAATTCTTTGAGTATGATTAAAGTTTGGTTAGCTTTAGAAGTCAGACAATTTATTAATGCTTCTATACAAGATGTACGTATAATTTATCAAAAACCAGTTTTATATAAATTGGAAATCATGGAGTATTCTTTTACTAACTTTTATTCTTTTCTTTTTTTTAGATTCATACTTTGGTTAAAGCCGATATGTTCAGTCCAAATTACTAATCTTTCTTATATGGTTGCAGAATGATAAAATATCAAACAATTGTCGCGATATTACCAGTATAGGATTTAAAATATTCTACTAGTTAACTCGATATCCTTCTTTGAATAGTTGAAGAGGGTTTTATAAAATAATGCCCTAGATATTACTTTCAATATGATTTGATAGAACATTGAAAGGTTTATTAGCATAGTATACATTGAAAGGGATGAATAGTATTAGTCTCTTAATGTTTTTCTATGTAGGTTAAAATATCCAGAGTCAGAAGCTGCCATAAATATTTGATATTTTGTTAAAGAACGATGAGCAGTGAATAAAAATATAATTGAGTTATTACTTTCCAAATAGTGTTAGATAAGTGCGGTGTCAGGAATGACAGATAATGATTTATTATTTAAATACGTAATGAAAAATTGAAGTGGTGATATATTTAGTAGTACTTAATCTCTCGGTAATTTTCACCTTTTTCAGTTAAAAAATATAGGCATCATTCAACCCCCTGTAAATTAATATTGTTCAGTATTTATTATTCCTTTGGAGAAGTATGAAGAAGTCCGAATTAAACAATAGTAGAGTTAGTTATATTTAGTATTGTTTAATGCAATTGTTCCGCCATTTCTACGTGCATGCTACATCACTTAGGTTTCGGGACATTATGCAAATGAAGATTGAGATTTAAAATATCAGAACTTATCAAGATATCATTAAACGTGTAGATGGTTATACCTCTAGGTTTCATTGTAAATGAATTTCGTGATTTTATAAAACAAAAACAATTAATATATCAAAAATTGTACCCCTATATTTTTTTAAAATAACCTTGTAAGTGTGTGACATGATTAACTACAATCAACTGACCGGAAAAAGGAAATATAAAAAACTAATAACAATTATTAATTCACGGAATAAATATCGTTATCAAATTGTAGTAGGGGGGCTTTGGGAAAATTGATAATAATATAAGTATTAAAGTCTGGAAATCAAGTGATTTTTATTTAGTGGGAATACCGTAAATGCAAAGATAGATAGTTTGTTAAACAGGGTTTTTATTCTTTTATGCTTCTTCAAGTTTAGTCCTGCAATGGAAGCTATCGGGAGGGAAGGAGGAAGGACAGGTGCTGCGAGGTGCATGGAAGGGCGTTAATTACCGCGATTCTTTTTACGGGGGGCGAAGAGGGAGGGAGTGAGTACTGACTGTAGTTAACAATACAAACTATATAATGAAACTTATTTATACTCAGACAACGAAAAACCTTAAAGAGATGCACCATTTAGATCTTTCTTAATCTTAAATTTCAATTACATATTTATTAACAATTATCATTGTCATTTACCATATAAGTCTCACACATATTAAACATACATACCCATATTAAACATTATTAGCGCCATGAGTGAAGTTACCAGCACTAGTAAAAAAAGATTTACTCCAGCTCCTCAATTCTCTGACATACAAAACAAGAAATTCAAAGAGGAGCAAACACAATTCAACAACAACAACAACAACAACACACATTTTCAAACTTCTCACCATCACAACCTTAATCATTACCAACACCACACGCATAATAACAGTTTTGATGCAACTACTATGGATGGACAGAACGAAAATGGTGACGCAATGTCTCTCCCCAACTATGTGCTATCCTCTTCTATCCCATCAAACAAAAGAGTTAGTACAAGTATCATTGAAGATGATGAAATAACTACCCCTGAAAATCCAATTTATGAACAAAATAACAACTTACTGAATAATAATCAAAATTCTGATGTACATGATCATGGTCAATGGATACAAGAATATCATGTTCCTTATTCAGTATTGAAATACAATTTGGCAGATGTAGGCGGAAACAAAATTATAAACACAGATAGTGATTTCCAATACCTGTTCACTCCTAAAATGAACATGGATGAAGTTAAATTTCAAGTACTGGTTCAAAATGAGCAACGAAAACAGCCACAACAACAAAATGAGGATTCTGATTCCATTTCCGAGAATACTCGACCACATCATAAATCACATACCAAAGGTGATGTGGATACATCAGAGCCAATTGGCCCATTTTCAGGATACTTTGCCGTACCTAGACTCACAGTAAACATTCCAAACAAGGCAAGAAAAGATAATCAACGAATGAATCGTATTTCAGATGTTCCTGCTTTTTGTTATCACAATCATTTTGAAATTGGAGAATCAACATTTATATTTGGTGGACTTTGTGCTTCTAAAGATGAAACTTTTACTCAATTAAACATACCTACAGATATTGAATTGAATAAAATAAAAGTGATTTTCCCTGTTCAATTGCCTCCTTTTGTCGATGCTAAAATATTGACTAATCCATTCATGAAACCAAACCCTTATTTTCTTCAATATAACGCAACTAGAGGATCAGTGACGTATTTACATACGGAACCATTACAAGATTTCCCTGGTGAGTTTATGGGAATGGCAGCAACTAGAATATCACCACGACATTTCTTTTTCTATGGTGGATTCCAAATTCAAGATGTTGATGTCAAATTCGATGAAGAAAATGATAATTGGATAATTGAGAAAAAAGTGGTGTTGAATCAAGATGGATACATTATTGATACTGCAACTTTGAAATTCACAAAGATTAAATTATTTAGAAATAATAAATCAATTAATGTTGGAAGAATAGGAATGGGTATTTGTTCTAACGTTTATGATCCTAAAAAGGAATCACTGGGGGTTTATAATGAAACATCACCAACTCCAGTAATAATTACATCTACCCCAAAAGATTCTGAAGAACGAGAAAACACAGAAAACGAAGATGATAATGATAACGAGATTGAAATTGACAACATGTCTACAGGAAGTGTGAATGTATCAGATGCAAACAAGATACTGCTACAAGACGAGAAGCTAACCACTACTATATCCAATCAATCAAAACACCGTCCTGAATTGCATCAACTTGATACCGCAAGGTCAATTGACTCTCAACAATTTGACAACACCACCACAGCAGCAAATAGGGGAACTCCAACGACCAAAGTATTCACCAATGCAAGTATTGACTCACAAGATCAATCACTGAGATCTGAAACCTTAAATAATCCCAGCAGTGTAAGTCAACCTAGTTCAGGCAGTGTTTCCACCACATCCAACAAGAAAAGTAATGTATTTGCCAAATCTGCCAGTCTTTTCCATCGTCATAAACATGATACAATAAAAGCACCAAATCCATTGAAAATGACCGTTACTGAAAGTTCCAAGAAGAGAATGTCACCATCAGCAACAACTTCTACTGCTAGTAGTAGAGCAGCATCACCATTTGCAAAAAGTGCAGAAAGTAAAACACCAACAATGACACCTAGAGCATTATCACCTGCGAAATTATTTAGATCAACTTCGGTGCGGTTGGATACTTCTGAAGTGAAAAGTCATCATGGGTTTGAATATTTGGCCGCGGGTGATATGGCCAGAGCACCTTCATCATCTCAAGTTTCATTGAAACGGGAGAAAATTATAGAACAAGTTGATAAGGTACCATTTGAAGAAAAATTGGATAAAGAGCCAACCACGACAAAGAAATCTAGGGAAACTAAACAACAAGATATAAGAGCAGAAAATACAGATCGAACACCAAAATATTTATTGGAAAATCCCACTAGTGCAGAGACGGCGGAAGAGAGAACAACAAATAATGTATTGTTTAAATCAGCTGCTAATGTTTCAGTATTTGTATTTGGTGGGTTTGTACTTGATGAAATTGAAGATGGTGGTGCATCTTTTAAAAAATATGAATTCAAAGCAACCAATGATTTATTAAAAATTGATATTGTAACTGTTGAAGAAGCTCCATTTTTCAATAGTATTAATTTTTTAAAAGAAGCATTAGTTTGTAAAATAGGTTCTGACAATTCATGTGATATCATAGTTGACAAAGATGAAGATTGGCCACAACCAAGAGGATATTTTGCATATAGTTTAATTGACTACCTGTTGAAAGTTGATGAAACATGTTCATCTGATGCGACTCAACGTGAATGTGAAATCGATATACCTCCCAATGTTGAAAAATCCAATCATCATCCTCATCCTCATCCAGAAGTTGAAACTCCTTGGGAATACAATAAAAGTACATTTTCAAGGAAAGAACCAGAATTGTCTGGAACAGAGAGATTTTTCAATGATGAAGCATTTATAGTACAAGGAGGATGTGGTGAAGGAAATCAATTTTATGGAGATTTTTATAAATTTATATTCAAGACTTGTAAATGGAAAAAAATCATCACTTATGCATATGATTATTATAATATTACATGGAAAGAAAATGATTATGAAGATTCTGCAAGATTAAATAAATCCAATTTAGTTGAAAAACCTAAATTAAGAGAAGCTGAATTTCGAGCATGTCATCATACTGCAGTTTATTATCGTAATGAAGAACGAGATTATTTATTTATTATTGGAGGAGTTAAAAATAATTTTTTACAATTTTTTGATCCTCATGTATACAATAGTGATAAATTTGATATATCTAGATTTTCTTCATTACAATTACAATCAGAAAATAAAAATTTATTAAGAGTTGCAGTATTAAATACTCAATCTCAAACTTGGAAATTCATGAGATATTATTATGATGTAAGTCAAGCTTTAGATGATTCAACTACATGTAAACCATTTTTAAAAAATGCTAGAATTTCATTTATTGGTGGTAGTGTTTGTATAAATGGGAAAATAATTACTTTAGCTCAAGGTTTAGCTGCTATTGCTCCTGAACGTCGAGAAGATACAAATACTTTCAAAAAAGAATTCCCAGTGGAAGAATTTCTTTGGGGTGGATATACTCAAATTGCTTTTCCTGGTATGTAAATATAAATATATGTCAAAAGATTTTGCAGTAATAAATACATAAATAGTTAATGATATCATAACGACATAATAATTGGGAGACATATTTTTGTGCGCGACATTTTAAACATAAAATTTTTTTTTTTTTTCACCACCAACGGTTGAGAGAGAGAACATTGTAGGAAGCACACAGCAATTGAAAAAAAAAAATCCCCCATCAAACCAATCTTTTTGACCAACAAGTTCCAAAAACTATAACAAGAAGAAACTACTAATAATTATATCTACAATGTTCGGCTTAGGTGGTACTACTCCTCAACTTTCATCTCAACAAAAATTACAAGCAGCAGAAGCTGAATTGGATATGGTTACTGGTATGTTTAATGCATTAGTTTCTCAATGTCATTCCAAATGTATTAATAAATCATATAATGAAGCTGATGTTTCAAAACAAGAAGCTTTATGTCTTGATCGTTGTGTTGCTAAATATTTCGAAACTAATGTTCAAGTTGGTGAAAATATGCAAAAATTAGGTCAATCTGGTCAATTTATGGGTAGAAAATAAAATAAAATCACAGAAATATATTTACTAAGTAAAAAAAACCATGTATATATACAAGAAAAAGAGTAATAAATAAATAACTTATTTATATATATAAAAGGAGGATTTGGTATTTTGTTTTCAAAAACCGAAAGAACGGCCAAATCTCATTTTTATACCTTCCAAAGTATTTAATTTCGGTCTAACGTCTAAATCAACTTGATTATTAACCCCAGTATAAAAATCAATAACATACTCTACTTGAACCCCACAACGATTAATGACCCAATCATGACGATCGAAAGGTTTTTCATACCCCAACATACCTTTAAACCAAGCTCTAGGAGTCAATTTCTTCAGATCTCCTTTGAAACTAGTCAATGTAATCCCACCACATTTTGAATTAGTTTCTTGACTATATGGTTTTTCCCACATTAAAATATGAGACCATGCACGTTCATTAACTAAATTATGAATCGGTACAATCACTTTCATATCTTCTTGTTGAGGATCCCAATTTTTCCTTTGCATGGCTTCGAAAAATTGCTTTTGAGAAGGATAAATCCAATTTGTGGTTGATGATGTACGTGGAATTGAACTAAGTTCTCTATCAACTGGGAGATTTATAGTTGTTGTTGTTGTATCTTTCAAGGTGTTTGTGAGTTTCGAGGAGTCACATGTGGTGTCGGTATTTGTTGTTTCTATAGCTTCCGGTGCATCTATTGAAACAGACACGGTGTTGGTCCATACGGATCTGGCATTGTGATCTACCGGACAAGATGGTTGCTCTAGTTGTGAAGTTGGTGGTTGTGATTGTGGTGGCGGTATTGGAGGTTCTTCTTCTTTTTTGCCAGTCAATTTAGATAGCCATGAACTTCTAGTGGAATGATCTACTGGGCATTTAGGTTGCTCACTATCAGACATATTATTTAAATTCAATAAGTATGTGTGAGTTTTGTATATTTTTCAATTATAAATTTTTTTTTTTTCTTTTTAACTAAGTTGGTACATACATCCATGAATACATACATAAATACATTTCTTTATTGATGCGATTTCAATCACCACTTCATTCATTGGATAACTTTAGGTATACACATATAATTCATTCAAAAGAATAAACAAATTATATATTATTTACTTCAACTCCTCCCCCCCACTTGCTATCTTGTTTAATATATTTTCTTCTTTTCATCAATGGAAAATTCACCAGCACCTGCATTAACCACCAATAATAAACCTCCAACAATAGACAAGACTTGGAAAAATTCATATCTCAAGAAATCACGTCTTGCATCATGGGATTCATAAGACCAGAATTGGTTAGTTACCACATTATACAAGAACAAAGCAATAAGCATAACAGCAGCTGAAAATTTGGTCTTATAACCAACAATTATAGAAGCACAAGAAACCAATCCAACAAGAATGATAATTACTCTACCCAAAGACCAATCTGAAGAAAATACGAAACCCAAGAATAACAAAACCAATAAAATTCTACCAGCCAAAAGGAAATATTTCTTATTATCTTGATTATCCAACATTGGTAAACCAGGCATATTTAATGATCTTTTATCTCTAATAATACTATCTGAGAACGCCAAGACCAATCCTCCGACAACAGACAAGTTTCTCAAAACAAATTGAGGATCAAATAACAAACCATAACCAATACCTTGTATAATAACAACAATAATCAATGCAATGGTAGCAATGTTATTCTTCTTTCTTGCAATGACCATAGTAGAAGCGACACTCATGATGACCATATTGTTGATCAAGAAAACTATAGTTAACCAACGCCAATAGTGTCTATAATTATGCAAATAATAAACTTGTTCATTCCATTGAGTGAAAATTCTTAAAGTATCTTCATAAAAAGTAGCAACTAAAAAAGCTCTTCCAATAGCAGGGACATAAGGTTTCAAAACTTTGAAATAATCATCAATGAAATCTTCGATTTTCTTAGCTACTTCTTCAAATTGTTCCAATGGAGATTTGTTTGAAGATATTGGACCAATATGAGGTTGAGGTTGTGGAGGAGATATGTTTTGGTGGGGAGGTTGTTGGTTTCCAAACTGGTTTTGGAATTGATTAGGACCACGATATGACATTTGATATTGACTTAGAAAGGAATACTGATAGTGATAGTAATAGTGGTGATACTAAGACAAGTAGTGATATTGCAAGAATGACGTGGTTTATATAATAGTTGTCAATAAAAGAACAGTGGGATGAAAAAAAAAAAAAGAAAGACAAAGCGGAAAAAATAAATAAAAATAAAAAGAACAACTAATGCAAAATCAGAATCAACAACAACACTAACAAAAAAATCATTTACCACTAACAAAATTGACACTGAAAAATTAATTTAACACTAATATTAAGGAAAATTCAAACATAACACAAGAACAACAACTCGCTAACAAATAAGAATTTTATATGGACACCGAAACCATAACCCATACCCATATATTGCCACGTGTATACTAATGAAAATACACTCGTTGAATACAGTATCATTCAAGTGTAAAAATGTACATGGTACAGTGTACGTACCCATCACTGTGAAATAAAGCCATGATTTGGACGTTTTGAAACTTCATAACGCACAGAAAACTGGAGAAAAATCGCCTTATAACTACCACTACCGTCACTACCAAGAAATTTACACTACAAAGAAACGAGGCATATAAAACAGATCATGACAATTATAAGTATAACGTTCCACTACAGTAACAATGTTTAAAACACACACACACACTGTGACAAGAAAAAGAAGTGTAATATTGATTGAAATGAAACGTACATTATTTCTAGATTAAGAAAGTAAAGGAAGAATGCGTGGAACAGGAAGAAAAAAAGGTCATGTGACAGACACACAATAATTTATCCCCACAAATTGGAGCGTGGGCTTCTCTCTAATTACTATAAACAATTATATACTATGAATACTCAAACATATCTCTACTAGTCACTTATATATTCTGACGTATATGTCATCATATAAACGAAACTTTCTCTTCATCGGTATTTGCTGATGTTGCACTCTTCTTTTCCCACGGCTTAGCTCTTTGCGAGGCTGATGCAGTGGACCCTTGATCAGTCAATACGGTATCAGGTATTTCTTTGATTCCAGGCACAGGTTTTCCCAGCACTATCAACTCAACCAACTCTTGGTAATTTGAAGAATATGGTGGATCATCACTAGTACTTCCAGTACCAGTAGCAGGAGTAGTGGAGGAGACTTCATCTTGTTTGTCTAATTCTTCAATTTGTTTATTCTTCTCAAACTTGTCCCCATTATGTAATTTCCAATCATTATAATCATCTAAATTTATAATATTCCCAGTTTTATTACAGAAGAAGAAAGATTTAGCTTGATTTATTAATGTCTGTTTATCTAAATTAGGTACAACAGTTATTGAAGGATCTTGTTCTTTCAAATTTTGTAAATAATTATCCAAGATTTCTTGTAACCCATCTTGGAATTCTGTAAATGAATCCCAATCATAATTCAAAAACTCTTTGTACACTTCTTCTTGTGGGTTTGTAGCTGACATTGTTGAAGTTGTTGGGTGATGGAAAAAGTTGATGGGGGAAATCACTTCGTCAATTTTTTTGGTTCAATCGTTCCACGAAAATTGCTCGGCTTTTTCCAGTCAACATTTTTTGCGTGTTGTTTATTTTTCACTTTCAATCATATAACAAAACTATAAAAGCGACAACCTCCCTCATTTCTAAACCATGAGTCAGATAAAGTACTTGATAGGGTTGTCAGTTATACTAAGAATTGGTTTTTTCTTATTTGGCTTATACCAAGATGAATACATGCCAGTGAAATACACCGATATTGACTACTTAGTATTCAATGATGCTTCTAAATTTGTATACCAAGGACAATCACCATATCTACGAGAAACATACAGATACACTCCATTCTTAGCGATTTTATTAGTTCCCGACAATTTTGGTCCAAATTGGTACCATTTTGGTAAAGTTTTATTCATGATTAGTGATGTTATCACGGGTTTGATTATTTTGAAACTCTTGTCAAAACAACAACAATTATCAAATAAGAAAACTCTTATTTTGTCATCTATTTGGTTGTTGAATCCAATGGTTATAACTATAAGTACAAGAGGGTCTGCAGAAAGTGTATTGACCGTGATGATTATGTTATCCTTGTATTATTTATTAGATAGAGAGAATATTTGGATGTCTGGCTTTTGGTTGGGTCTTTCTATACATTTTAAATTATACCCCATTATATATTTACCAAGCATACTTTACTACTTATCCTCCAAAGAGAAACCACTTGTTAATTTCCCAATCATAAAACTAATCAATCTCAAGAACTTGAAATATTTATTGGTTTGTTCATTGACAGTGGTTGGGATTAATTATTTGATGTTTTTAAAATATGGATGGGAATTCATTGATAATTCTTATTTGTATCATTTTTCAAGACTTGATCATCGTCATAATTTTTCCGTTTATAATATGGTATTATATTATAAATCAGCATTGACTGAAGGATTGAAATCATTTGATATTGAAACTATTGCATTTATTCCTCAATTATTATTATCAGCAATTGTTGTACCATTGATTTTTGCTCAGAAAGATTTATTATCAAGTTTATTCATTCAAACATTCATATTTGTAACATTTAATAAAGTTATAACATCACAATATTTCATATGGTTCTTGATTTTCCTTCCTCATTTCTTATCAAAGACAAATTTGTTAACTAGTAATAAGTTGACAGGTGTTGGGTGTTTGTTATTATGGATAATATCTCAAGCAACTTGGCTTTATTTTGCATATAAATTGGAATTTTTAAGAGAAAATACTTTTGATACCGGATTATTGTACTCTTCTGTGTTTTTCTTTTTAAGTAACTGTTGGTGTATTCTGAAGTTTATAACGAGTTTATAGGTAGACTAATTTTTTTAGAAAAAAAGCCGCATGAAATTCCGTTTTTGGAACAGTCGATAATAGATTCGAGAACCTTTTTTTTTTTTTTTTTCGCACTCAGTAAATTTCTACTCTCTCGATGACATTCCACATCAATAATCTACAACTCCCTTTAGCCAGTATTCTTTTTAAACTCATATTCACAAAAATCATACTACAATGGAACTATATTCACCAGAAGGACTCAGAATAGATGGAAGAAGATGGAATGAGCTCCGTAGATTTGAGTGTCGTATAAACACTCATCCAAACTCATCAGACGGTTCATCATACGTTGAACAAGGAAATACCAAAGTCATGTGCACAGTTCAAGGTCCAATTGAACCATCATTACGATCACAACAACATCAAGAACGAGCAAATATAGAAGTGAATTTAAACATTGCTAATTTCTCCACATTTCAAAGAAAGAAACGAAATAAGAATGAAAAAAGATTGATTGAATTGAAAACAACTTTAGAAAAAACTTTTGAAGAAAGTGTAATGGTTCATTTATACCCTAGGACAAACATCGTTATAACTGTTCAAGTATTAAGTCAAGATGGTGGCATGTTGGCTGCGGTTACTAATTCAATCACATTGGCAATTATTGATGCCGGGATAGCTATGTATGATTATGTGAGCAGTATAAGTTGTGGGATATTTGATCAGACTCCATTATTAGATTTGAATAATTTGGAAGAACATGATATGAGTAGTTTGACAATTGGTGTAATTGGGAAAAGTGAGAAATTGGCATTGCTTTTATTGGAAGATAAAATGCCCTTGGATCGATTGGAAAATGTTTTGGCTATTGGGATTGCTGGAAGTCATAGAATAAGAGATTTGATGGATGAAGAAGTTAGAAAACATGGAAATATAAGGGCATCCAAAATGCAGTAAATATTGTATAAGTCTAATTATTTTGTAGTTCTATTTTATGTTCTATAAATATCCTATAATTTTTTTTTTTACTTCAGTAGTCTCATCACCCATTCAAAAGCTAAAAGGGCAGCTGCATTAGCAGGGAATGATCTTAATATAGCAGGGAAGAATCCCTTTGTAAACCCACCTAATCCTTTTTCTTTATAAATATATTTCACTGCATCAATCCATCTAGGAAACTTCTTTTCAGAACGTATTGGAGAATCAATCATAATATTTTGTTTCACTACATCAGCAGGGTACGCAAAAATCCAAAACACAGTAGCTGATAACCCACCGGCCCAGAAATTTATCGCAGGTAAGGACATTTTAGTATTTTTTTCAAAATATTGTGTGAATAATTCATATGACCCCCACCAAAATACGAAATTTGTTCTAAATATCATAGTTGAAATTAACCCGGAATAAATCCCTCTTATCCCAGCTGCTTGATAAACTTTCTTCGCCACGTCAAAAGGACCAGTATATTTTCTTGAACTTTTATCATATTGCATCTGTAATCTCGCTTTGAATTGTTCAATAGGAGCAGCAACAAAACTCACAGTCAACCCACTTCCTAACCCAGCAATCATATGACCCATCAATGGCAACTTCTTATCCTCAGGGTATATATACTCCTTTACCCATTGTCGATACGTATGCAATGATCCAAGCATGATGGAATCCATAAACACCCATCCGATCAATGGTGGAGTGAACCCTTTATAAAAACCAAACGGACCTTCAAATTTAATAGTTTGCCAAGCACAATCAAGTGGACCTTTGAATTTCCCCTTGGGTGCGGTTTGTAATCGTGATTTCCAAGTGTCGAATGGATGTCCGACTACATTTTTCATTAATCCTGAACATATACCGGCTAAATATGCAACGTATTTAGGCGGGTATTTGGTGTTGGGATCTGGGTGTTCTAATTGAGTTAATATTTCATCTTCTCTATCCAGTACTGCAACTGACATGACTGCTGATAATGGGGTATTGTTTGAAATGAAGTGTTGTTGGGAGGTAGAAAGTAAGTGGTGAAATAATTGTTGAAAATTATTTTTTTTTTAAAGTGAGTAATAGTTGGGACTGGGGAAGAGATCTAGTTCGCGTGGCTGTTGCCTGAACCGGACAAATTGAAAAAATCCCTTTAGCGGCGGATCCACAAAATTGCGGCCCAACATGGAACCAATATGAAATTGCTGCTAAAAACAGTGAGTAGGTAATTATTAAACTATATACCCTATATATAATGGTAAATTCTTCATCCTCTTTAATGGGTGTCCGTTAATTAAGTGTCTATCAAAGGTGCATCATATTTTATATTCTTGTAATCCCAATAAAAACTCAAATCACCAGGACCATCGACTTCACATTGTTCTTTATAATTAACGCCATTCAAACGATCCCTCACAAGTTGAATATACGTATTCAATTCACATGAAAACCCAGGTCCACTACTACAACCAGGATAAGGATAAACTGCATCATTGACGATAAATCTGACATATTGTTTATCATCACAACGTAATTTCTCAGTATATATTCTTGCTGCTTGAGGTAACAATTCCGCTGCATTATATGGATTGGGGAACTCTACGTGATCCACTGGAAGATCTTGTTTCGGTACAGTCAACCCTAATGATGTTAAATAAATCTCGATATCGGTATCATGAGTGAAAGTTAACCAAATTTTAGAATCTTCCTGGAGGATTTTCAACGATGCTTCTGCCATTGGTGCACCGACTATTTTAGTCATGTTGTTTCCTGGTCCCGTTCCATAATAATTTCCAACATCATTACGATACCCACTTCTGATGAATTCATCATTGGTGAATAAATCACAAAATGGTGAAAATCCATTCACGTTGATTTCAAAAGCACACCAAAGAAATAAAGAAGATACTTGATCCGTGGTTAATGATAACCCTGGATTATCCACTAACCATCTATTTAAAATATCTTGTAAATAAGATTTATCATATTGATTCACTAAATCTTGATGAAGATTTTGATTCAATGTCTTACATGCGTATCTTGGTGTCAATGAGTTCCCTCCCATTTTTTTATCTTCATCAATAACGACAAATTGTACGTTGTTTTCAGAATAATCATCACCCAATACCCCACGAGCAAAGAAATCACCACTTTGATAACATCTCCCAGAATTACTAGTAAACACAACGATTTTCTCATCATCACCATTATCATCAAACAATGGTTTATATCTGTTTCTGAAATATGCTCCGTGTCTCAACATATTTGATGTTCCAGTATACGGACTCTTTGAATTACTCGGACTAGTTTCCTTTTCGTAATATTCTGGATTCTTGACAAAATATTGATACTCATTCAAAAACGATAAATCACCATGGAAATCACCATATTCTTTAAATACTTGCATAACTGAATCAAAATATGCCCCATCTCCCTTACTAGGAAATCGTTCTCCATGTCTACTAATCATTTGTACTTGTTCAACACTACATTGTTTAGGGATTTCTGTGGAGATTCCATACCCTGAATTTTGAATATATGGACCACTTCCTCCAAGATATTTAACAATGTTGTATTGTTCAACTGATGCTTGGTGTGGTGCTGCAACGTCTTGGAAGACTGATTGGCCAGATAAAAGAAACCTGGGGTTAAGTAATTTTGATAAAGCTACCATTTATATGTTTCGATTGTGTTTGAAGTGAGGGATGAATTGATATTAATCTCTTGTTTTGTAGCTGTTGCTTGTAATGTTAGTTATCCCATGACAAAAACGTGGGGGGTATTTACAGACGCGCACATATTTTTTTTGGTGTGATTGCAGATTGAGTTGAATTGATAATACTACAAACTTTTTCAACTGTTTGATTATCTTTAATATTTAGTTTCTCTTCTTATATACCCTAGACAATAATAATTACCTCAATGTGTAACCTGGGGGTAAATCGCAGACCTCCATAGCTCCATCCTTCTCTCCAGCTATCACAAGCAGCAACCCCTTAACATTGTGCAAATTGGTTTTGAACAATTTATTAAATTCAGGGTTGTATGTTATTTCTAGTTTAGTCAAACTTTCTGGAAATATCACATTAGATATTTCCTTTAAGTGCTCATTGTAGGTGATTATAATAGTGGTCAACCTACTTGGGAATGTGACATCGCATATCTTTTCTAAGGAGGTTTCATCCAAAGTCAATTTTTTCAAGTTAGGAGTCAAGATAGAACTGATTGAACCGAGTCCAAAAGTTACACTCTGTAGATCCAATGTTTTCAAATTCTGCGGTGGCAGCCACGTATCGATTCGAGAATAGCCGTGTACTGATAACACCTCCAACCTGTCAGGAAAGTGAAGTTTGTCGAAATGTATTTTAGGTATACCTGTTGCCTCCCATTGTTCCTCGAAGATATCCGTGTGATATACAAACAGGCTTAAACTTGTTAACTTATTAGCAACTTCTTTATTGTTAAATAATTCAAAAGGGAATATAAACCCTTTTAAGTCAAGCGTTTTCAATTTTGTATACTTTCTCAAATCATTCAATGTAATTAAGGTACCATAGTGCGAGTCCTCACTACGAAGACGTAAATGCTTAATTCCTTCTGTAAATTGGAAATCTGGGTAATCTGGGGAGTCTGGCCAAAAGATCTCAGTTATATCCAAGATTTCAAGTTGGGACATCTTCCTGATAAGAACGGCAAACGCGTCACGATCTTCCGCTGTACATGTCTCTGGTGAGAGCTGTATTATCAACTTTTTCAATTTTTGAACGTTATAAAATGCCAGATCATGTAAAGGGTGGAAATTTCCAAGACGAAAATAATCAAGTTCAAGGCTTTCAAGGGCGGATGGAATATCTTTAAAAACTTCATGGTCTATGTTAGATACGAATAATCGTTTCAACTTCGGGAACGTATGCAAACCAGAAAATTGGGGAAAGTTAAGGAAACGAACGTTCAGCAAAGATTTCGGCAACAAATTTAAGAAATCGGGCATTTCAATTTCGCTCTCACTTGAACCTCGATTTATATATAATGTTCCAACATTAAGATTTGTGGCATGATCTCTCAAAAAATGAAGAATAACATCTGAGTTAAACCTATCAAAAAAATGTACTGATTTGAACTTTTTCAAGAACCCCTTGTTTTCAGCACACAACTGTTCAAACATTTCATTTATACTGGAATAAAGATTCCTTGAGCTGGCACTGGGATTCTTACGCATATACAGAAGAATCAAACGATACAAAAAAACACTCAATTCTGCTGGATGAATTTTCCAACGTTCGTAAAAGTGTATCAAATCTTCAATGTTATCAAAAAGAAGAGTTTCCCGAAGCTCTAAAAAGTTCTCTTCGCTCGTATCATTTTCCCACTCCATTGCTAATGGCGCAATATCAAAATATCCGTGACCACTCAAACCAGCATTCAAGGTACGAATGATGGGTAAAAGAGCAGGTGCCAACGGTTTTAATTCCATGAATAACGGATACCTGCATATTTGAATATACGAAAATATTATGGCAATGAGTTCTGTAGGGAGCTTGCACAAGTTTAACCAAAATGAGGGATTTTCAACTGACATTGGGATTCTTTGATATGGGAACAATGAAATCGTAGAATTTAACACGGTGGATCTTGAATCTCTTAATAATGTGCTGGTGTCTTTCAATAAGTAATTGTGATGATTGTTGATTGGAGAATTGTATTGATTAATTGTACAGATATATAGGATCCCAGATTTGTGATTCCTGTGTTTAAATTGTGCTGCAAGTACCAACGTGCGGACTTGTCATTTTTTAGATTGTACTTTTTTTTGGACCTAAATGGTATATTGATGTCACACAAGTAACAATGATAGATCTATTTATAAAGTCGTCTCAATGCAAGGTTCCCGAGTTAACTATTAGTACTATCTCGTCGATTGGATTCATGATTGTTTATTCACCTGAATTTGAAAATTACTACAAATAAATTTCAAAATAAACACCATACTACGTACAGTTAGTAGTCCGAATAAGAGTTTAGCCATCTGATTTGGATATTTGTTTCTGAATTTACCTTGATATGAATAAAATTTAACATTTTTTAATGTAAGTTTCTTTCTCGTGGATCGTATATCGATATGCTTCTCACGTTGCTATACATCAATCTATTCTATACAACTAAAGGCAGCTCTTTATTCTATCAAAATCTGCGAGACATAAGTTAGGCACTTGTTTGGACATCACACACTTCCATATTCGCTGCATTACTTTTAACTTCAATCGTACGTAACCACTTAAGGTCATGTAAGTTAGTCCGATGAATCTTTTTTAAATAATGGTTATCTGTTATTTCTAGGGTAGTCAAACTTGCCGGAAATGTCACGTCAGTTATTTCTTTCAAACATTCATTCAAGGTAATTCGGAGAGTAGTAAACCCACTTGGGAAAATTACATCATGTATCTTTTCCAAAGTAGTTTCATGCAAATTCAACTCTTTCAAATTAGGAGTCAAAATAGTATTGATTTGGTCATTTGCAAAAGTAGCACCACTTAACTTTAATTTTCTTAAATTATTCGGTGGGTTCCAAGTATCAAAACTGCAAATGGTGGTCATTGTTAACTCAAGCAAGCTTTCGGGAAAGTAAAGTTCGTCAAAATTTATTTCAGGGATTTCCACTTCTTCAAGCACATCAGCTGACTGTACTGTCAGATAGGCAAACAGGGTCAAACATGTTAATTTATTAGCAGCCTCTTCGTCCTTGAATAATTCAAATGGGAAATGAAAATTTTCCAAATCAAGCGTGATCAATTTAACACATTTTCTCAAGTCATCCACTTCTGAACAAAAGGGGTCGTCCGGTGCAGTCAGAAGGTATAAATGCTTGATTCCGCTAGGTACTTTCAAGTTCAATTTGTCATCCGAAAAATTACCAATGCCTGCTATCTCTAATATCTCTAGATTGAGCATATTGTCAAAAACAAACTGAAAGATATTATCACAAAAGGCAAATGAGGTATGAATTCTCAATTGTTTCAATTTGTGGAAATCGGGAATTGGCATATTATAGGAACAACCCGGATCATCATCAAAGTAGTCTAGTCTAAGGGTTTCAAGAGTAGATGTAAGCCTTCCAAAAATCCTGCCGTCTGCATTCTGTACGCTCAATTCTTTCAAGTTTGGAATCATGTTGAAATCAGGAGCTTGGTCATCCCAAGCCCAAAAGTCGGATAACGTATGATCAAATGTAATCAACGATTTGGGCAACAAATGACCAAGTTCGTCATGGTTAACTTTAATGTCTGGCCTAGCCACAGTCAATGTTGCTATATTCATGTTTGCAGTGTCATTTCTCAAGAAATCCAGAATGACACTCACTGAAAATCCATCAAGAAAATGTACCAGTTTGATCTCTTTCCAAAACTCAATGTTTGTAGCACATAACAAGCTCGACATTTGAGACTCGGTCAAATCTGTGTATGATCTGTAGACATCGGGATTACTCGTATCTTCGGGAAGCAAGGGTTTCAAAAAAATACTCAATTCTGGTGGATAAATGTTCCAATGTTCATAAAAATGTATCAAATCTTCCATGTTATCAAAAATGAGAGCCTCCCCTACCTTGCCATAAGATTGGTATTTCTTGTGCGTATGTTCCTGCTCCAGTGCCAATGGGATAGTTTCAGAATGTCCATGTCCACTTAGGCTTACTTTTAAAGTACGGATAACTGGTAGAAGAAGCGGTACCATTGGTTTCAATTCCATGAATAAGGGATATCTGCATTTTTGAATATATGAAAAAACTAGGGCAATGAGTTCAGTCGGGAGTTCACACAAGTTTAGCCAGAATTTGGGATTTTCAGTGGACATTTTGACAGTTGGGGTTTCAACTAATTAATGCGTGGAAGTGAAACTGTGAAGTGTTGAAATCTATCAAACGTTAAAAATTCAAATGAAGAATATTAAGGTGCGGTTTTTATTTTTCACAGTAAATATAAATTTGAAAACTAAGTGGAAAAGAATCACTCTTATAAATCCTTGTGATTAAATAGATAGCTCGTATAGTGTAAATTTCTTTTCATTTGTTAGATTGTAGATTTACCTGCAGATTGCTGATGTAATAAAATTTAGAAAGTGTGAATGTGCCTCGTTTTATCTTGGGGATAAATCCTTTCGTATATTGATATTTTCCTCTCGCTCGTTGTTTTGTAAAGTTACATTTCTATACATCATAGACAACCATCCAAAAACTTGTACCACCTACTTTAGTCTGTTTGCGGTAGACGGCAAACGTCCATATTAGGCAAGCAAACTGCGCAAGGCCATTTTTGTTGTAGCCTGTTAAATAGCAAAAAATCTTGTTGCAAAATTTCCTTGCAATAGCATTTTTCAAGAGAAAGTGAGGTCGCTGCACTTTCAAAGGTTATAGATATTAGTCATAGTGTCATTCGAATGACCCTCATTGAAATTACACCATGACATGTTCGTTTATTCTAATTTTACATTAATCTTAGTCTAGTATACTTCAATTATATAAATATTCTTGTTGAACATCAACCTAGACAACTAAACATTATTTACCTGCTATAAGTGATATACACGCGTAAATGATGGGAAAGATAAATCTTATGGTGTAAATAGCTTTGCGTTGAGTAGATTGAATCTGCATATTGAAGCGTCTGAAAGTAAGCCGTTTTCTTGTGAATCGATCATAATATTTGTTGAATTTGGCTTAATTCTGGTGACATAGTGTTCCATTACATACGCAACAAGAAGCAACGTTTTACATAAACTGGGACAAGTCTAAGCGGCGCCTCTTCCGTGACTCTGGCACATCATACACATCCATACTTCGCGCATTATTCTCAATGTCAATCAAGCGTAACCCCTTTAGATCGTGCAAATTGGTGTTGTAGATCTTTTTTAATTTGAAATTCTTTGTTATCACTAGTTCAACCAAACTTTCTGGGAAATTTAAGTTGGATATTTCCTTTAATTTACTATTTTCGCCTATTCTGAGACTATTCAATCCACTTGGAAAAGTCACATTGCATATATTTTCCAAGGCAGTCTGGTACAACCCCAAATTTGTCAAGCAAGGAGTCAAGATGGAACTGATCGAGTCTTGAACAAAGGTTGGTCTGCTTAGAGTTAATTTTCTTAAGTTCTTCGCTGGTTGCCATGAATCGATATTGCAATAACAAAACAACCCTAACTCCTTCAAGCTTTCAGGAAAGTGAAGGTTGTCCAAATATAGTTTAGGCATACTTGTTTCCTGAGGCGTATACAAGTTTATATTTGTGTAATATATGAACTTACTCAAATTTGTTAGTTTATTAGCAGCCTCCTCGGTATTGAATAATTCAAATGGGAAATAAAATCCCGATAAGTCAATTGATTCCAATTTAGTACATTTGCTCAAGTCGCCAAATCTTAAAATGTCAACCTCGTCGTCATTCCGTCTGAGCAATAAATGCTTAAGTCCTTCTGGGAACTTAAAATCGGACAGATGGTCCCAGCCGATGTCAGTTATCGCTAACGTCTCTAGCTGGGACATCTTGGCGATAGCAACAGCGAGAACATCTGCTTCTCTGAGAAACTGTACCTTAATTCTCAATTCTTTCAAGTTTTGGAAGCCTTGAGGTGCTAAACCATCGAAAGAGGCAAGTGCAACATCATATCCTTCGAGTTCAAGTGCTTCAATCGTGGGTGGAATACTAGCAAAAATTCCCGGTTTAGCGTCAAACACATGCAATCGTTTCAAGTTTGGAAACATTTTAAAATTAGGTATCCTCCTAAAACCGCAATTATAACTAAGGTTCTTTAATGATTTCGGAAATAAATTCAAACACTTTTCGAAGGCAGAGTTGGAGTTTCTTGGATCATCCGCTACATTCAATGTTGCGATATTAAGATTTCGGGCTCCGTGTGTCAAGAAATTAATAATTTCATGTATCCTAAGTTTATCAAAAAAATGTACTGTTTTGAACTCTTTCCATAACTCTATGTTTTTAGAATATAGCAGGTTCAACTTTTCACGATTGGGCTTTAATTTAATTGTTGTGCGGTGATGAGAATGAGTTGTCTTCTCCTCCTCAAGAACCAAGGGTGTCAAAAAAATATTCAAATCTCCTGGAGTAATATCCCAATGTTTATAAAACTTTAATAAGTCCTCCATGTTGTCAAAAATGAAAGCATCCTCTACCTTATTAAACCCCTCGTATTCAGAAAGCACATGTTCCTTATCCAAAGCTAATGCGGTATCAACGCAGTGTTCATGACTGAGTAAACAAGCTTTCACAGTACGTATTATTGGTGCGAGCGCAGGTGCTAAAGGTTTCAATTCCATGAACAAGGGATATCTGTATACATAAATCTGTGAAAATATAAGAGCAAGGAGCTCTGTCGGGAGATTAGACAAGTTAAGCCAAAATTTGGGTGAGTCAACAGACATTGTCGTAGATGGTGATAAAATATCGATATGTGTGTGTTACACTGTTCAAAATTGTATGGTTGCGTCGAGATGAAGCGTGAAAATCAGTTGTAAAATTTGAAAATTAAGGTGGAAATTTTTCATTTGTTGATATACTAACATTCTATTATTATATACGCGATCTATTTCTTAGAATTTTGTACTGGTTTGGCATCAAAATAATAGAAAAAAATATCACCCTTGAGATTCTTACTGATCATCAACAGTGATTAATATTTCATCCCCAAACTTATCCTAACAAGTCCCACATCAATGATACGTTAAAAATAAGTCCTAAAATCATTACATAACCTTTTGATTCAAATGGATTGATCAAGTGTTGCCCAGTGAATGTATATTATGTTTTACACAGTGGTTAATCGTTCTTCCACAATAATTCTTTGGTTAACGCCATCTGATATTTTCATTTTCTTGAGTTAATTACACAGGTTATCATCCCGGAATATATACATACTTACAACTCAAGCAATAGGGTACCATATATACTCAGCAAACCTATGAAGATTAAGGTCGTGCGATAGTGCGTGAAATATCCCACATAATAAAATGTTTAGAGACACAACAAAAATATCATGGAAAAAAAAACCTACTTTTTAAGTTGCTTCATCATTTCTGTTCAAAAGAAACATTTGGAATAGAATAAGATCGATCATTGATTTTAATTCTTTGCAATTCCTTGTTCACATTATGAGTCAACCAAATGTTCAAATCAAAAAGGAAGTTACAGTGAAAAAGGAGGATGGACCATCTAGCAATCAACAAGAATGGCAAACAATTCCATTGAAATCATGTACACAAGATGAAGTTGAAGACATCAGATTCCATATTATGAAATTTGCAACGAAACAGGATGTTGATATTGTGAAAGACTTTACTAAACCGGTTCGTTTACATAGAAAGGATCCTCGAAATATGCAATTCCATTTAACTCGACAAGAATTGGAACAGAGAAAGAAAGAAAAAGAACAGGCACAAATGGAAAAATTGAAGCAAGAAGAAGAAAAGAAAGCAGCTAAAGCTTCAGCAGAAGATGGAGATGATGATGAAGCAGCCGCCGCCGCTGCAGCTGCTGCAGCTGCCAAACAGGAAAGACAGGAAAAAGTTGCACCTGAACCTGAAAAGGCACCACTAAATAAAAATCAAGCAGATTTGTCACAAGTGGCTCCAGATGGTGGTGCACGGAAGAATCGTAAGAATTTATTTAAACGTAAGACAAGACAAATAAATCTTATGGATGAACAGAAGAGGAAATTAAGATATGAAGAACATTATCCATGGGTAATAGAAGATTATGATGGGAAAAATGTCTTTGTGGGGAATTATGAAGCTGGGTCCACTGAACAACAACATGTTTTATTTGTATTTGATAAGGATGGGTTCAAGATGATTCCTGCTGAAAAAGTTTACAGATTCACACCAAGAAATAGATATGCAACATTGACTTTAGAAGAAGCAGAAGCCAAAATGGAAAAAAATTCTAGTGTACCTAGATGGTTAATGAAACACATGGAAGATAGATCAATTTCTGAAGGTACACCAGATCAAAGATTCAGATATAATTCTCCTGCTGCAAATGGAAGTGTAATAGCAAATGCAGGAAATGGCGGACGTAGTGGGAGAAGAATGAGAACTGTATTGGGAGGAAGTGGATCGGGTAATGATAGAGATTCTGACCATGATGATTTAGATTTTGAAGAAGAATTTGCCGATGATGAAGAAGCACCAATTATGGATGGTGATGAGGAAGAAAATAAATTGTCTGAACGAAAGATTAAAAGGGAAATGTTAAAGGCAGCTCATTTTGATGCACAATTAACTGCTGAAGCAGATGATGACTTGGATGATTTATTTGAAACGGAAAAGGCCAGAAAAGTTGACAAAGAAGGGAAAAAATTACGGAAAGTATTAAATAAAAGAGAAGGTGGCGTTTATGATAGTGATGATGAAGATAATTTGGCTCCATATCTTTCTAAATCAGATTTAGAGAGTGATGAAGAAAGTGAAGAAGAAATTCAAGTTAAAAAAGAACCGTTGGAAGGAGAAAATGCAACGGGCAATATTTTGGGAGAGAATAATCCACGTCCTAGACAGTTCAAGGTGAAAAGCACAGGTGATGGATTTGTGGTTATTGCTGCACCTCCATCATTCTTAACAACGATGCCTCCTGGTGATTGGAATCCAAATGGACGTAAACGTCCATCTCCAGAGATGACTAGTCCTAGAAAGAAGATTAAATTGGACGATAGTGTCAAGACGAAGAAAGAAAGATCGTTATCACCAACACCTATTTCTCCTATTGAAAATACAAATACCCCAAACACAGTTGCAACATCTAGTGAGGGCGTTAACTTGAATGATGCTGGACCAGATAATCTTTTAGTCACGGTTAAAGATGTATTAGATATTGTCAGAGACCATCCATTGACTACGAAAGAATTACTTCGAGGATTAAAGAGTAGAGTTAGTGCACATCAAGATAACAAACTCAGAATTATCAGCATTGTGAAACAGAATTTAAAATTAGTTGATGGGAAATTAGTTCTCAAAGAATGAGATCTATATGCATATATAAATAAAAAAAATAATGATGGTGGTGGGGGGAGGGATAGGAATGAATACGTTTATAAAAATACAATCTATAGTTTTCTAATAATATCGATGAAATTTTTTCTTTTCTTTTTACACGATTTCAACAATCTTTTCATCATCTGAATCACTTTCAATTTCTTCAATATCTTCAGCATCAGGAGCTTCATCTCTTTGTAACATTTGTACCACTCTATCACATAAATCAGTAACTTCTTCAACATCCACAGCTTTATGTAATTCTCTAACAACAGCATAAACTTGTTTTTCTCGAAGGTATTGTCTTGCTTGTTTAGTTGTACATAATAATAAAATTGATTCTAAATGAGTACATAAAATCTCATTTAATGGTTCTCTTTTTTTATCATTTGATAATAATTGTAATTCTTCAGGTAATTCAAACATTTCATCATCATCAAATTCCTCTGGACCAGCTAATGGTAATAAAATAAATGGTAACAAGTTTATTTTTGGATCAGTTAATAATTTCAAATGAGCATTTGTATCAAATAATGAATTTTTAATAGTTGATGCAACACCTTCTCTTCTAATTTTATCATCATATTTTTCAGTGAAAACCAAGATTTTAGATAATGGAACAATGGCATCATATGATTGTTGAGTTATTGAATATGTTCTACCTTGTTTAAATCGAGATAAATCAGCAAAGAAATATGATAAATAATCAAAATTTGCATATTTATTTAATTTTCGATCATATCCTTTAACGAAACAATCCATTAAACAATCAATTGTTTTATTAGATACAAAGATTTTTTTCAATTCTTGGTCATCATCATTGTTTAAATCAACTGTGAAATCCAAGATTTGATTAATTGAATCATTTTTAGCTAAATTAGATAATAAAATACACATTAAATCAGCATTTATATTCTTAGGATTTATGATTTGTAATGTCAAATATTTCAAATATTCTTCATCTTCCACAATTTTATTTCTCATAGTTATATCATCACATAAATTAGCTAATATAGTAATTGATTGTTTAACCATAGTAGGACTATTTGCTTTACTTAGAATTTTCAAATCTTTGATTGCTTCATAATTATCATAGCTGAAAACTTGTTGATGTGGTCCAGTTGAATAACCTACCAAGTTTTCTAATGCAATTTGTACAACTGCTGGTTGTGGAGAGTGTAAGAACGACACTAATTCTTCTAATTCTGTAGGCATGGTAGATACACTGATATTGATTATTAAAAGAGATGATGTAATGAAAAGGAAAAAATTTTAGGTGTTTTTTTTTTTTTTGCAATTTTACAAGATGCGCTGCTTCCTTCGAGGATGCTAGATTACACTAATTTAATTACTCATTTGTGGTAGTAAACATTTGCCTATTTATAATCATATTTAAATTACTAGATTCGACTATGACTATAGATAGGAAAGCACTCACTTTACCACAAATGAATATCAAATTAATGGAATCTAACAAACAGGAATTGTTGCTGCTGCTTGTCCTATATATTTTATTTTGTTTCAAAAAAATCTATAATTTGGAATCAACGTTCATCTTCTTTAATTCCTCTTGTTGTAATATAAATTTAGCTTCTCTTTCACCAGAAAACCATCCACCATGAGCACAACCATTTGAACTATCATCCATTGTTTCAGCACCAGCAAATCTAATTCTATCTTGATATCCATCAGTAAATGCTTTAATAACAATTGATGGATCTTGAGTACCTACTGCACAAGTTCCATAACTTCCTCTAAATAAAGAATGATTATTCCAAGGAGTATGATAAATTGATGTTGGGGTAGGTATTATTGTCTCTTTAGTTTGACTAATTTGAGAAATCATTGGTTTGAAAATTGACCATATTTTGGAATCTTTTTCATCAGGTTTTAAATCTTCAATATATTTGGATAATGGATTTTGAGTCAATGCAATTAATGAAGGAACGTTATTTATAATTTGATAATTAATTAAAATCGTTGGGAAATCCCATGGATTAACTATATTGTTAGTGTTGTTGTCTTTGTTTGGTGTATTGTTGGTTAATCCATAAAATCTCTCCACATCTTTTGGCCAAAAGCAATAATCAAATTCAAATACTATTTTCCCCAATGATCCAAAATGAATGTCTGGTAATATTTTTTCAATGGGTGGTGGGATTTCCGGAATCCATTGAATATGATTTTCATCTTTTAAATCATTAATTTTAATAATTGATTGAGGAATAGTCAGTATTAAATAATCACAAGTATATTTTCTTCCATCTTTTAAATGAATTAAAATTTTTTTTTTATTAGTATAATCAATTTTATAAACATGAGCATTAAATTTAATATTTGAATCTTTAAACCAACGTGGTAATTCTTTCAATTGTTCAAGGAAAACTTTATAATATCCATTCTTAACAAATGCATTCCTACCTAAATGTCCATCATCGGCAAATCCATATTTCCCGGAAACTATATCCCATGATTCTCCATGCCATAATTCAGTCCACATTCGTACGGCACTCAATGTTAACTCAATTTGTTCTGATGTTAAAGTATCCCTATATCGTTCCACATATTCAAAAGATAATTGTTTCACTGAAATATCCAACTTTTCAGGATTTTGCGAATATATAAATTGAAAATATGTAAATAATTCATTTAATATACTTTCAAATTTCCATTTCTCAATATCTTCACATTTTTGATTAAAATAAATACATTTCCCATCATCAAAATAATATTCCACACCCCCTTCTTTCATCTTAGCCTTTTCAAATAATGGATTATTTAAACAATCATGAAACCAAGAAGCTCCCAAATCATAAGTTACCCCGGTGTGTATATTTGATTCAATAGTTAATAATCTACCTCCTAATCTTGATTGAGATTCTAAAATAATTAAATCTTTAATTCCACCATTAAATAAATCAATAGCTGATTTTATACCTGATATACCACCACCTATTATAACTACTTTCTTATGAGCCATTCCGTGATGCAGTAGTGGTATTGTTGTATGTCATGGAGAGAAGAAAATTTTTGATAGGGTTGACAAGGTGGGATCTGGTGGGATTATTTATTTATTTATCCCTGAAAAAAATAAATGATAACAACGACGACGGAAAAAAGTTGAACATACAACGGAAATGGATGTCCGTATTCATTGATTGATTATACCGCGGAATTGAATTGAGTCCACTTCCTAATTGGGATGCGCTTTTTTTTGCATCCAATTGAATAAACCATTCGTTAAGTTACTTTGTAAATTATAAATTATAAATTGTAAAATGTAAATATTAAAATATATTTGTAAAAATGAAGATAAAATGCTATATAAAATTATAAAAAAATAAACAAAAACTGACACGATATATAAACAAAAAAAAAACAAACTAAAAGATTAAAATTAAAAAACTATGAGTGGTTGTGGTTGTGCATGGTTAAAAGTAATAAAACAACAAAAAAGCAAACGAATGAATGAAACCAAAAACCATGCTTGAAAAATATCTATATGTCCAATGTGTAAAAATAAAAAAGTGAAAAATCAACAACAACAAGGTCTATTCTAAACTATCATGTAATCCAACAATTTCTCCCATCAAACTCATATATTCTTGAACAAAAGAATTGAAAACCCACCAATTTCCAAAACTATTATTCCCACTATTATTATTAGCACCACCACTTCCACTTCCAGATGAACCACTAGTACTAGTACCAGAAACTATATCTTGTTGAGTATCACCACCACTATTACCACTATTAGTACTAACATTTTGTAATTGTTGTTGTTGTTGCCTTAAGAAAATATGTTTCAAAATATCATTTAAAATAAAAGTAATACAATTATTATACATCAATATTGGATATTTGGATTTGAATTGACTAGCTAATAATTTCTTATCAATTAAATTAATTAATGAATTCAATTTTGCCATTTCTTTTGAATTTAAAACTGCTTCATTAGAACCACTAGTACGTTTATTTTCAGCATTATTAACTTCTGATATTGATGTGTTTCTAGTTGGTGGAACTGATGGATTACCTGTTGTGGAAACTGGTTCTGGAGATAATGAACCTTGGGATTCAGTAGTACCTATATGTTGAGTAGGTGTAGCATCATCATGATCATCATCAACTTCTTCTTCATTATTGTTGAAATCAGTATTTAAAAAAGTTAATAAATCATTTTTGAAAAATTCATCAATTATATTAATTTCTTCATTTATAAAATTCATTGATATGGAATTTCTTAATTCATGATTCATTGTTGGATCAAAATTATAACCAATTAAAGTATAAATTAAATCATTTGCTAAAAGATCATTTTTAAAACTAAAATTAACATCACCCATTGAATTTGTATTTAAATTAAAGAAAAAACTATTATCATCTTCTTCAATTTTAATAGTTTGAGAATTAATCTTTAAAAAATTTTCAATATCATTTGACATCATATTCTTACTATCATCACGATTTATTAATTTAATAAAAGTAATTAATAAATCATTTAAATTAATTAATTTCTTAACTAATACTAAGAAAATTGTAGATTTATCAATTGTAAATTTAGGACAATTCAATTTTTTCAATTCACCATTTAAATTATTAATTAAATGTAATAAATTTAATCTTAAATTTTTCAATAAATTAATATCTGTAGTTGATTTAACAAGAAGTAAATATGGTAAAATCTCAAGTAAAATAGCCAAATATAATGATAAATCAACATTGAGGTAAGTTTCTTGTCTTGATAATGGCTTGATAATTGAATCCATCAAATTACGTAACAAACTTGAATTATTAAGTAAAAATTCATTTTTAAGAAAAATTTGTTGAATTAAATTTTGATTCAAAATAGGTTGTCTAGTATAACATTCATAAGTTAATCTTACAAACCAATTATCTTCATCAAGAACAGAAAAATTGGCTTCAGTAGGATATTTTGAATTGGATTTAAGAAATGATAATCTTGGTGCTGTGATGGGATTTTCATATTCTGGCAAAGGGGCCTGTAATGCTTGTTGTTGTGATGGTGGTGGTTGTTGTTGATGATGTTGATGGTGGTGATGATGTTGATGATGTTGTTGTTGTTGTGAATCAGAATGAAGATGATGTTGTTGTTGTTGTGTAGATTGTAATGATTGTAAAAATGGATTCTCACTAACTTGATCCAATTTAATTTTTTGTTTTGATGAATTTCTTCTATGACCTATTCCTCTTCTTGGAGTAGTATTAGTTGAAGCATTTCCACTAGTTGTTGTAATTGAAGCAAATGGATGATTTAATTCACTATTGAAAATTTCATTCAAATCATTTAATTCATGATCATCACATAATTGTTTAATTTCATCTTGAACAATATTTGCATTCCACATGACACCAAGATAATTATATTTAGATTCACCTCTACTTCCTAACCGTTTTATTAATAAATTTGGATATACCAATTTAATCAATTTACCTAATTTAGATTGACCAAGAATTAATTTCTGTTGTTCATTTCTTGTATTTGAAGAACTTGGATAACTAGCAATCAATTTTTGACAAATAATATAATAAGTTTTATAAATTGATAATCTAGGAATGGTATAATTTTGAGGATCATCTTCATCATTCAATGGTAATTGAACCAATATATCAAATAAAATCTTAAT